>JAABNY020000040.1:6893782-6939875 GCA_015164015.2 Brevimyrus niger | reverse complement strand
ACACACACACACACACACACACACACACACACACACACACACACACACACACACACACACACACACATATATGCACACACTAATAATATAACATTATTATTGTTTTATTATTATATGCCATTGTTTTATTAGACTTTAGGATCATTGCCATGAAACTTGACATAAGAATCAGTTATTTTTTGAAGTACTGTATGTGATGCATATATTGATTGCGAGGGAGACGAAATACAGTTTTATACAAGCTCATACATATACAAACTTATCCTGCAATTAAATGCATTCCCATTTAATTCTCCTTGTGACTTTCATTCATTTATTCCCAAACTAAACAAAGTTTTCATGATGCTTGAAGCATTCTAACCACCTATTGTTTCAGAAAATACGTGATAAAGAAATAATACTTGCAAAAAGGAAGGTGCCGTATCTCAAGCTGCTCCCTGGCCACAGACAACTAAACCCTGGATCAGAACATGGATCTTCTCCGATGCCCTTTTTTATCACTGGTAAAGCGCCATATATTTTATTCAGTTTCTTTATTGCCTGGTTATTTTTTATTTTTTTTATTGCCATCAAGAAGCTGGTGATTTACATTCTCTTCCATTCTCATCTGCACCGGCTTGTGTAGCGTCTTCACACAAAGTTAGGAAACGTGGCGAAACGGGAGGCATCTTCCAAGTTTCTCTCCAATTTGCTCTATCACTACTGGCGGGAATTTGATTGGGATATTTTTTTTGTTACATCACTAAAACCATAATGCTATTTTATGGTAGCCAGAACGGGCTTGTTGATTGCTTGCGAATTACAACTGAACAGCACTGCCGTCCAGACATGCCTTCATTGCAGGCATCATTTGGATGAAGACTGCAACCTAACGGAACTTATTTATACGCTGCTAACAGGTGGGTAATGGTTTCTATGTTTGTACGAGTGCAAAGTTTCTTTCAGTTAAACATGATAGTATTATTTTAGGTATTCCTTTTATTGATGATGCAGGCTGAGCAACTGCCTTTTGCTATGCTATGCAGATCTTTGATGGAAATTGACAAAATATTAATCTAGTTTTTACAATCTGCATTTTTATAAAGTTACTCCCTCTTTATTTATAGAACCAAATTATGATAGCAGGCGTTTGGCTGTGACGTGGAGGCTGATTGGGGGACATTCAGTTTTGGTTGAGTTACAGATCTTTTCCCTTGGTAGATGACTGGGCAAACATACAAATTTTAAAGGTTGGGTATTGAATATGATAAAAAAAATCCAATCATACCATATTTTTGGAATGCTGATCTCCAAAGGAGGTTTGTAAGGTTAACAGATTGGTCGTTCATAGTCTGATAGATCCAGATTGGAATTTTGCATTCCTATGAATATCACTCTATGAAAAACTAGTAAAGTAGGTTCAAAATGAGATTCATAAATTATTGTTGCTCCACTCTAAAGAACATGGTAATGCATGTCTGCAAATATTAATATTTTACCCTCTGTAGGAAAGCTTTTAAAGCAGTCATTCATTTAATCCTTTAAATGGTCTAGGAGAGATGAGTTCTTTCTTACCGTTCTTCTAACAATGTTTGTTACTTACTGTATGCCGTTTTGCAATGAACACCAGCGTCATCGGTATAAACCATCAACGACAGCTTAGCAACTTAGTAATCAACTTGCTCCAGGCTTTCATCACAGCTGGTATTTCTGTGGAATTGCAGTAACATTTGACCTGAATAAATTAGCAGTATTTTTGAAACAGATGTCTCTTAGATAGGGGATAGCCACTATGCATGAGCCCAAAATAACCAATTTCTAATATATATTTCTGCAAGACATCTCACTGGAAAGAAGAAAAAAAAACAACAGAAAATACAGTATGAATGGCCAGAATTGTTTGTCATTTTTGGTGGAGAATCCTAAATGAATTTAAAATGCAATTTATGTAGTATTACTGAGGAATATTAATAGAAATAAATTTGCCACCTCACTGTCTTCAACACAATCAAGTGTTAAGTGTCATTAACCATAAAACAATAAAACCAGCAACTTACAGTAATGTTTTTTTTCCCCTAATATTTAGAGATATTTGGAAGAAACAAATATATTGTGCCAGGCTTGGATTTCAATATCAAGGAAGATTCGTGGAAGTGTGTATATAGAGATACAATCTACATTTACTCATAAATTATAGCATGTAAATAATTTCTGCATCCTATTGTTATGGATTCGGCATACTGCAATTAATGGTTGCCGGGGAAATAAACAAAAGAAAAATGAAAGATGCCAAACGCTCCTTTTTAACTGCTTTGCGAGTCGGTGAAAACCGATTGCTTCTGACCCAGCAGCTGAACTGCGCGAAAAGGGAGAATACAAATAAAGCCTTTAATATGGACACCATCTTGCAGTGATTCTGATACTCATATGAGGGCTCCGCTTCAGACAAAAAGATTAAGGATGGAGCTTTTTTTTCTCGATGCTGCTTCGGTGCCGTATAGTTTTTTGTTACGTATTTAATCTCTGTAATGTTTGAGTTCACACTTCCCTAATAATTGAAAGATTCTTCTCCTTGCCTTTCTATTCATTAAAAATAGTGAATAAGGAATATACATGCAAATACATAGGACAAATCTATTCTTAATTGTTTTTTTACAGAGGTAATGTGTGGGTAAGTGGGTTACAGGGATCTTTGCCTGTATCCCAGAGGTCGCAGGCTGGATTCCTGTGGTTGGCCCCCAACCCCACCTGCTAGCCAACCCCGGACTCTGCCTTCAAACTTTCCCCATTTGTGCATCACTTTCGGACTAAAGCATCTGCTAAATTCATCATAATAATTACAATGCAACATATGCATAATGGCATAGCCAGAGGTGAGCCACTAGCTTAGGGACACACAAGGCTTTTAAACCCGGAGTTTACGGGGTTGTCAATCACCTGCTAATGGAACCCACTTTATAATAGTTAATCTATTCATTCCCTTTAATTTAATATGGCAATGACTGACGGCTCATGGCAAACGCATGTACCATGGGACTGGAAGTTTTAGGTCTCCCATTACTATTGCTTTTATTAGGCAAGTATTCATGTAATAAACTTTTTTTATATGTAAAATTAAGAACCACTTTGCAGTACATCTCTATCACTCTTTATACACAAGGCACAAATGTTATACAATTCACTGCAACGTAACAATGGGAAGAAAAAAAAACATTTCATTTAATTAAAAAATGTATTAAATTAATAAAAATGTGAGATTTTTTTCCATAGGACAGTTATCGGTGTGAGTATATGCATGTATACACACTGTGACAGACTGGCATCCCATCCAAATGCCAGGAAACAGACTTTTATAGGTAAGCCTGAGGTACACATATATCCTCAGGGTATAATGTAAATACACCGAATGAATAGGCATTACATCAAATAAAAACACAAACTATGCATTTTTATTACATTATACATTAATAAATTCAGTAAAATTCAAATGAAAATCCTATTATTACACCAATTCTAAAGTATTTGTACCTCACACCTGACTAAAACACAACATTTCATGTGTTTTAAGCAGGAGGAAACATGAGCAAAGTCAAGTTAGCATAATAAATCAATTAAATACCACACAAATAGGATTAAAGGATTTAATTTGGGTACTCCAGTTTCCCGATTCACCCATAGCATGTGAGGGTGCTTGCCCTGTAATGCACTGGCTTACCATCCAGGGTGTAACATTGACTTGTGCCCTAAGCTGTCTGGAATAGACTCCAAGCTAACTGTAACCCTGTATTGCAGTTTTTTCCCAATCCAGTCCTTGGAGACCCACAACCTGTCCATGATTTTGCTCCCTCTGAGATCCCTGCCAGACAGTCTACATTTTTGCTACCTCCCAGGTCCAGGGGTGAATTGGGAAACACTGCTGTATCGGGTAAAGCAGTTATGAAAGATAACTTTATTAGACTATTATTAGATAACGACTTTATTAGACTATTTTCTTGCCAATAATTTCTAGTTGATTTTTCAGTATGAATGTAACAAATTTACCAGGGTGAACACTACAACCTTTTTCAATCACATTAGGTTCATATTCATATAACAGAAGTTGACCTCAAAGATATAATTAGCTCAGTAATAATCAATTTTAACATTCAGCCATAGCATAAACATGCCACACTACAAATCCAGCACAGTTTACATTAGATATGATGCTGTATTATGTTTTAGGAAATAATCAAATCATATACAATTCCCAGTTTTGCTTCACTTCTGTCTTTCCATTTCCCTGTTTTTATATTGTTCTCCCCTTTTAATGTTGCACTTCATCACAACATACCCATTGCAAATTCCTTTGGGGCGACACTGTAGTGAAAGGCGCTATATAAAAATGAATTGAATTGAATTCAGTGATGCATCAACAAACCCACTGTGGTTTATTTTACAACTTTAGTGCATGCCTGTGCAAAAATCTGCCGGGAGAGGTTTTCTA
Organism: Brevimyrus niger; assembly: GCA_015164015.2. Taxonomy (NCBI): domain Eukaryota; kingdom Metazoa; phylum Chordata; class Actinopteri; order Osteoglossiformes; family Mormyridae; genus Brevimyrus; species Brevimyrus niger. The sequence continues at coordinate 6,935,413 of JAABNY020000040.1, read as the reverse complement.
TGTAATTGTTAATATTTATACGCCACCTTCTCCATGCAGGTAATGCGTTATTTCATGCGACTATGAATCACACGCTTACATTCTCAAAACTCTGCTGGCACTTTCAAAGGCTGATTGTGAGCCCTTCCTTCAGTCACACCCCAGCAAAGCCTTCAGCCAAGTGAGTTAAGCAGCTCAATTGTTACTCTAGTTGATCTTATCAAAATACACAGCAGCATAAAAATGCCCGCAAGAGCAGTTTTCCCTGCAAGATAAATCCTTAGACCTACAGTGCTCGCCCTATATTCCCCTGAATTTTTCTTCTTCTTCAATTAACCAGTAACAGCTGGAGTGTGAATCATATTATGTGAGCTATATACTCCTGGAATCATTATGAAATCAGTTATTAAGTTTCAGGGCCAACATGATGGGACTTCACTGCTAATTCATTGATCCAGACTGTAAGAACCTCTTGAAGTTCTGAATGAATGACCGGCCTTTCTCCTTAGCCTATTTAAGAACTTACACTTGGCTGTCTATTTTCTGTCTCTTTTGGTAAATTCTAATCTAACCATGGTTTCAAGTTTGAACAAACTGCACTAATGTATTGTGAAATTTAATTGAATGGTGTAAATTCAAGCTACAGTACATATCTCCAGTATCACCTTGATGCACGTTTCTTGAGGATTGCACACTGGGAGAATTTGCACACGTAAATCAGTGGATACATACTTTGCTTTTCTGAAAATTATGCAATTCATTTGGTTGGAAGAAAAAAAAACTGAAGATTTAAAAATCAAGCTACACAACTATGAGACGCAAAAAACAAGAATTAAAATACTGTAACTGAGGAAAAAAAGTATGTAGTTTGTACTTAAGCAAGTGATCTTCAGGGAACATTACCCAAAACTAATATGAAACCTTCAGAGAAAATGACTATAGAAGAATGTTCTGTATTATCTGGAAGCCTTATTTAAAAACAACCCATCCATCCATCCATCCATCCATGGTTGTGATTTGGTGCCAATCCATAGAAGATGAGATTGGCTATTTTCCTTGGATAGGACACCAGGCAGGTTCCCAGTGCACACAGGCGTATGCTGAGGGAAATTTAAAGTCACCAGTTTATCATATCAGCATGCTACTCGACACTGTGAGCAAACCAGATGCTCAGAAGAAACTGAAAAAAGATGGTAACTGCAGACAAAACGAAAACCTGAAAAAAGAAGAAAGTGACATTTATATGGGGAGTTTTATAAGAACAATGTGTCTAAACTGATAGCGTTCCATTTAAATGCTGTTACTATTAAAACCATCCATCCATCCATCCATCTTCTGTAACCGCTTGCCCTGTTAGTATTACATGCAGTAAATCATTTTAAGCTTTTATATGTATACCTACACACTCTGAACTACAAAGAGGCACATTATTAAATGCGTACTTAAATATAACTAAATGGGACATCACACGTATAATTTGACTGCATATTAATGAAGCTCAACCACGCTTAAGCATATAAAACAGCTCCGTCATTGGTTTTCAAAACATACTTGCGCTGTCAAACCACTGTAACCAAAGTTATTACCTCATGGTATCAACAAAGTTAACCTCAACCTTAATTTCTGTATGCTTTAAACAACGGCACTGGGTCTGTACTGCCTGTATAGAGAACGGGCTTTGAAAGGCCGCCATAGCAAAATTTACCGCTGTGTTAATTCTTTTTAAAAGCTATTTTATTATATACGCTGTCGCAAATTGCAGGTTTATTGCCACTTCAATTTTTTCGGAATCCTAGATTGATGTCCGTATTGCACCGTGTTTAAACGATAGATGGGTGACATAATACAAGACCGTACAGATAATATAAATTTGCACTCCAACGAGTTCTACAACAAGAAAGTTTATCTTAGGCAATCCCTCGGTGCAGGGCAATCCCTCATACGCGTGTGTTTCACCATAAATATGAAAATTACGCAATATGGAAACGGCAGCCGCCGACAACAACCATGCATGCTGAAATCCCTCGTAAGTAAATGGATGCGAGCTCATTATATTAAAAAGATTAATGCGGCGTAAACGCACATGAGCAGGGAAATATCTCCCCTATCTTGCCTCTAGGTTCCGCTGAGCTCCTCCCCCGTGTTGGGGGGCTTTCGTTTGATCAAATCCTTCAACTTGAACCGCTTCGCCCAATATCACTTTTTACAACAACGGCAACTGTAAACCCGCAACTTGCGAAGCGCTCTCTAATAGCACAATATATTAACAAAGGGGGGAAAAGAGGAAGGGGATTTAAATACTCAGTGTCATTCATTGCCAGCGGTAATGGAGAGACGGGTCAGATTGTGCCCAATCCGGCAAATGGCTTTTTGCTTCCAGTTTCTGATCTTGACCTCTTTCTTTATCATAACCAAGACGAATATAACTTGTAGATCTTGTCACCTCCCGGTTCGCCCGCGATCTAACGGGTTATTAGAATCAATTCAAGCGGAGAAATCTGCAACAGGCTCCGGAGGGGAAGTTATCAGAAATGGAGACGGGGCAGCTGGGTACGATCCTGCAAGTGATGAAACTCACCGGCGTGAATATCTGGGGGATCCTGACGATCGGCTCTCGTATCCCGGCGAGGACAGAAGTGGGCACCGAAAATGGACTACTGCCCTGAACCGTTTGGGAAAAGGACAGATGTCAGACGGAGAGAAAGTTTTCGACCTCGATATGAAAAACGAGAGAGGAAATAGTGGACGGATTACTATGTTTTCAGCAGTTGTAGGTAACAACATTGCCGATAGTTTGGGTGGCGGGGATCGCAGGCGCAGCGTTGGACTTGGGGGAGAATCGGACCGCGGGAGATGGTCACATTCATCCCCAAAGAAAGGTTCCCTGCCGTCGAACCAGCGCAGGAAGCGCAGCCCATCACTGCATAGATTCGTTCGCTCAGAAATGAGATTTAACAGTGAAGACAGACGGACGTCCAGCTCAAGACAGGACGAGCTGAAACTTACCAGCTCGACTTTCGCACTGACGGGAGACTCAACCCATAACCAAGCCATGGTGCACTGGTCAGGGCAGAATAGCAGCGTAAGTGATGCGCCTTTATTAATGCAGCATGATTCACTGACTCTCAGGTGTGGGAGCGCAGCCCCCCGAAAGTACAACACACCACGTCTAACTGGCGATGCTTCATATTTCTAAAATGTCACTGACAGTCTAAGGAGATGAGATGGATATTTATGTGCGCGTAGTCAATCTTTCCCAACACCCGTCAACAATTGTTCATTGTTAAGGGTATAGGCTCAGTCTTTGTCTTTACATTTACAGCAGATTGAATGTTTTATTGCAAACATTTTTGTCATGTTTAGGACACAAAAGTTGCCTCATATAAAGTTCACATTAATCGGTTTCGTATTATAAACCTACTAGTAATTGTTATCAATTATGTCACGTTCACGTAGTCGCTGTCATAATAAGACATGCTGCTTGCATTTATCAAAATATTCACGGCTGATTAGACGTATCACTGATGCCCCCCGCTACTATAATCTACTCGAATTATTATTATTATTATTATTATTATTAATAATAATAATAATAATAATAATAATAATAATAAAGACATATTTCTCCAAGGGCGTGCTCGATGATGTTACTCATATCTAATATAAGAAATATTACTTCGCATCTCTCCTTCTCACGTTGCCCTTGAAAAGTGTTATGATACATGCGATAGCTACGTGAGTACGTGTATTGATTATTTCACTATGTAACATAGCACGTGAAATACTGCTATATATTGCTTTTTCAAAAGGTAATTTCGGAAACTGATCAGCCGGAAACCCAATTTAATACACGACATGACAGGTTCCCAACACTTTTTTTATTTTATCTTTTATTTTTTGCATTCCCTCCAATCCTACGGTTTACTTATGCGTCAGGTAAATCCTTGGTGGGATTTTTATCTTTTTGTTTTTCCCTGGATGCGTGGCGACATGAAAAAATTTCACAACCGAAGTTGTACGTATCAGGCGTAATTAAAACAGATTCTAGGGGATAAGAGTCTAAGCTACTCCACGTGCAGTTAAAATGTGGCATTTGAAAATCCAAATATCGGCTTCTTGGGGTACAATTAACAGATCATTATTCTGTGTATTGATTCAGAATTCTCCACCTTTTGGCCGTGAAACGGGAATACAAACTTTGCACAAATCAGAAATAGATGTTACAGTACATTAAGTATGCAGTGTTTCTGCTATACCAGAATAGAACTCACTTGTGAGGTTTGTCACCTGCATAGCGCTTTATAAATGAGCACGTGCTTAAATGCCAGCATATGTACGTGTCATATAAGTGTTTAATATCAAATTAATATTGTGACTGTTAAGGCTTTTGAATGATCCGTTTCTGTTCGCAAGGATTATCCTTTTAAAATGAAAAAGAAATCATTCAGTTTTACTTGTTGCAATGCCAAGTCTACATAAATAGTTGTGTGAACAATTTTTGGGGGACAACTTTTGACAAACCTTTCGGATTATAATTCTCCTTTGTTATGGTCACACTTTTAATCATACTAATGAAACAAAAACATATACTGAGTGGAACCTCAAGCAATACAACATACATTTCAAATATGATGAGTTATATTTTGTTTCCACAGAATGAGACCATACAATATCAGACCACTGATGCACTGCAGTCTGATGTAAACTTGCATCTACTCCATGACCTTCAAAACCACCATGTCACTCAAACTGTTTTATAAATGGTTTCATTCAAATACTATCTTCAGTTTATGAAAGAGATTGCAAGGTATTGATTTTCATTTCGATTTTAATTAAGAAGGATATTTCATCTATTCATTACTTAGAAAATTGAAATGTTTATGTTATGCTTTTTCAATTAGAATATGTGTAGTGTGTGTGTGTGTGTGTGTGTTTGTGTGTGTGTGTGTGTGTGTGTGTGGTGTGTGTGTGTGTGTGTGTGTGTTTGTATAATATATACCATACAACTTGCGTACTGTAATAGGCATGATGCCCATTACCATCCGTTACAATAAAAACATTTTGTTTATCACACTGATTTCCATTGTAATTCTAATGCTGAAAATAATGAAAAACATATTTATTTCTCATTACTTTTTTTAGTCAATACAGGCATGTAGGTAATGTGTTATTTGGAAGTAGTTAGCAAGTAATGCCTTTATCCAGTTTTGTTAATTTGGTTCTTTTCAATCCTTCATGAAATGAGTGTTTATTTAGATTGTTCTTTGTAACATTAAGATGAGACAAACCATTAACATAAAACCCATTCTAATTCACTCTTTATTGACCTCATCAGCATAATTTTAGGGAATTTTGAATTTCTTCATTATGTTAAAAAGCTCTGAATTTTGTCATTCATTCCCTGGGGTTCCGTTAAATAAGCATATGTATTCAGTAAGTGTTCTATTTTCATATTTTCACCAGTATTCACAGCCATAAACCATTGTTCCTTTTCAGCTCATTTTATACATTGTTATTATGCATATTTTGGACACATAATATTTGAATTTTATATTAGCATCACCATTGTAGGTTACTTTTTAGTAAATGTAATGGGCATTTAAAGTGAGATGCTGGTTTTGGCTTACTGAGTGGATTTTTTTTTTTTTAAAGCAGGGGTAGCCAATGTTATCCGCAAAGGGCAACTCTGTATGCGGGTTCTTGCTGTAACTCCCTAATTAGATCACTAATTAGAGGACTGATTGGCTGAAAGACTTCTCACACCTGGGTTTGAACAGCTGACCTACTGGTTATCCCAAAAACCTGCATACACACCGGCCCTTTGTGGATAAGATTGGCTACCCCTGTTTTAAAGTATTAAAAAAAATCTGAAAACAAATTACATGAAAGCAACTTGTCTCTGTTTACCAGCTTTACCCAGTTTGAACATGTTTGCAAGTAAATACAATCCACTAATTATAAATGCACTCAAAATGCATATTAATAGTAACAATATCAACATTATTTGTGCTGACTTGCTATCCAGCAATGGTAAATTGTGCAAATGACCTGCATTAAAAAGGTGTGAATAGCGGACATGGCAAAATGGTATTCACCATATTCCCCACTGGGCTTACAAAATCTTCAGAGTAAAACAGTTATGTAACATTCCGAGCTATCCTGGAGGCCTAGTGGGGAGTGCTCTTACCTCACACCACCAGGGTACATGATTTCATGTTCTTTCTGTGTTGTGTGGATCTGCATTTGTTTCCTCCAGTAGTCAAAAGACATGTGGTTAGTTGAATATGTGTCTCTTAATGTCCCATGGTGTGTGTGTGCACATGCTCTGTAATTTACTGCCAGCCCATCCTGATGATTTCGCTGCCTGGGATAGGCTCCAGGCTCCCCATGTGACGATTTCGTGGCCTGGGATAGGCTCCAGGCTCCCCATGACCCTGTATTGAATAAGCAGTTGGAAGATGGATGGATAGATGGATGGATGGATGGATTTTTTTTTCCTTTTTGACAGCTGATATTACATAGGGAGACTTTGGATGAGTTTGATTGGCCTGTATTTAATTTATCCAGCACTCAAGAACTATACAGCAATTATTTTCCTTGATTATCCAAGCTTTCAGTATATTCAGAAATTAGGGCTACATGATATCTAATGAGCTTCAGCCTATATACCAATAGAATTACCACAGATCTGCTTCAAACATTCACTGACCATTGCCTAATTATATATTTTCTACATCGTTTTAATTATATTGAGAGTTACATTACCTCCAGCCAGCACATTAGTATTATTTAATGAGCCCTGCTGCAAATGAAAATCGCTAAAATTTCCCTGGGTAATGAATCAAGTTATGAGGCTATCAGGGCTATAAAAACAAAAGTCTCACTATAGCTTAACATTTCCTGTGCCCTTGTACACTGTGTTTGATTACGGTGATATTTATACCTTTTCCCCACCTGATGGCAATCAAACAGCCTCTTAATTTATTTGTTCTCATTGCATACTTTCCACTTCAGTTATTTTAAGGTGACTCCATGCACCTGTTAAATTGCTTATATTTTTGTCTAGAAGGGGAAAAAAAATGGATCCTTTGCAAGTTAGGTTATATCTACTGACATTACAACAGAATTTTGTAGACATTTGATGGGTGTTACACTACCTTAATTTCAGAGATGGACAGTTAAGGTCTAGAAAGTAAAAATCCAGATCAAGATTTTGCGCCAGCCATTCAGTTCAGTACTTTATGACTTTAATTCTTTAGGCTCAGTTGGTTGGTTGAAACAAAATCTGGATTTTTACTTTCTGGACCTGAACTATCCACCTCTGCTGAATATTAAAATACATTTGAATCTATAAGTGTGACCTAAATATTCCTTGTAAAGCACATTAAGTAATATAGCTAATAATGCTATTGGTGAAATAAAATGAATGCCTCGATATGTTAGATTCATGTTATAATGATTTGGTGTTAAGCTTTTCACACCAAAACAGCACAGAATCCGTGAATTATTTGCCTACTTTAGCCGGGCTTTCATATTGCCTCCCTCCCTGCTAAACAGATAATAAAATATCAGTCATGTTTGAAGAGCTCATCCACCAAATGTTGGACTGAAAACCAAACCATCTTGTACAAGTTTAATGCCAATCGTAGTAAATCATTCTGCGCAAAGCCCTCTGATTGAACATCATCTGTTCAAATTCAACAACGTGCCGCTTTATTTAATAGCTGAATTTTAGCCTGCCTTTAACAGATAAATACATTTGAAATACCTATATCTGCAGTTCTAATATTATAGCAGGCTTTCCAGACTAAACAAGAACATTTGTAAACATGACAATGGCAAAGCCTGTCAAAAAAAAAATTGAATTAGTTTAAATATAACATATTTGTTACTAACAGGATCAGGATGCAAATGCAAATATAGCTACAAGTAAGAGATTCGATATGATACTGACAATAGCGGCTGCGTAACCTTGTGTTGAATCACGACGGAAATGCACCTGACATGCCGAATTGCGTGATCTGGCACATAACTTGAGACAATGCCGAATTTAGCTTGGGAATCTATTCTTATGGATACATGATATAAAAGAAATAATAATAAATGATCAATTATAGCATGCATGTATTTATGTGATTATTTCTAAAAGCAATAAATGAAACGATAAGACGTAAGGCACGGCTACTTAGTTATGCTGTTTGAAATATGTCGCCGGATGCTTGGATACCTTCGTCTGTTTGAACCCCCGAGCCGGGAAACATTTTCTTTTTAAAGCTGCTATATAATGACACACAATGACAGCAGCAAACCCAAGTGACGCGGGTTGACCGCCCCCCCCCCCCCCCCCCCCCGGCCTCCCCCGCGCCCCCCCCGCCCGCAGACACCCCCCCCCCACCCACATCAGCACGACAAACACCCCGTCGCCGGGGCTGGTCCCCCCCCCCCCCCCCCCCCCGTGGGCGGCCGCTGGACCCAGCAAACAGCAGCATCATTTGCTCCCACAAACTCTAAATGGATTTACTGCAGGCGTATAGGGAAGGACATGTTTTGCCAAATATTCCACAGTGTTTATGTGAAATTGCAACAAGTGAAATCAGTTTAATGCATTCATGATAATATTTTTTATGTACCTGACCAAGATAAGCAATTGGTTGCTTGGTTGGTTAGTTGAATGGATGCGATTTTCAAAGGTTATTAAATGTCACGTGACTTATAATCATGACAATAGCAATAATTATAATAATCATGATTTAGTATTATCATCATTAAGGCTCATGTTCGGTTATTTAAAAAAAAAAAAAATTCTGTTAAGTGATGTTTGTGCTTCTTAAAAAGAGTAGAATATCCACTTCATGGTCTCACTATTGCTGCGTCCAAGGAGGTGCAGTGAGGCCAATTGTAGTGGGCAGGCAGCCACCTAAGCACATACAGGAGTGGGCATTTTTCACTTAGTTCATGCAGTTCTCGGGATGGCGACTGCACAATCAGCATTTATGCTGAAGTGCTGCTGGAAGCAGATGGCTTTCCGTGAGGTTGCCCACTCTACCTGTTCCCATTTTTATTATGAACGACCAGCAAGGCGTCCGGTTATGGCTCCTCAGCCACTGCGACTCAAAAGTTCTCGACGCCGCCGGCGGACGTCCACGAAGGAGCGGGACTGACGGTGCCTCGCTCGTTCCCGTCTCCCTTTTAATCATGCGAATGAGGCCGTTGCTTCATTTTCATGCGCCACTCTGGTTATCCCTTGTATATGTAATGGATACTTCCCACTGCCAAACAATTGCCCCTCATCTGCCGGCTTTGCAGAATCGCCGAGGTACTAATGAATGATAGATTATGCGATCAGTGACCTGTAATTTAGGGTGGGGCGGTGAGCGAAACTGCCTCATGGGTTTAATGAGAATTCCTTCAGCTGGCTGCCTCTCTGCCGCCACCTCGGGTTCCTCACCAGTGTCTCTTTATAGCTTCGAAGCTTCACTCCAGAGAATGTTAACATGCCCGGGAGGAAAGAAAAAAAAAAAAAAAACAGTGTGTGAGCTGGGACAGTCATGTGCTAAGATACTGCTGTCACATGCTCAGATGAGAAATAAAAAGATCTTTATGCATAGAGGAACAACAAATATGCCCTTTTTCATATTAGTGCATTAATGTTATTGATGTTAACTGATATGTCGATGCACTGATTTAATTCTGACCACTGCGAATTTATTGTTATGTAATATCATGTCATCATATGGAAAATGCATTAAATACTAAGATTTAAAAAATGCATATGACAATAAATTACACAGATCATAACAAGACTGATAATTTTATTTATAGTGATTATTTAAAAAATGTAACAATTATGTATATCGTATTATTTATGAAGGCTGGATAACATAATATCAGCAGTTTAAAAGTACATCTGGTCCCTGCACTTTTTTCAAAGAAAAAACGATTAAAGATTTAGTGTGTAGCGATATAAAAGACATGTAACAGTCAGACACCAAATCTGCCTGTCTGCTCTCTGTCGTTTGAAGGGAGATCGGTTGGTGTAAACATTAGCGGTGTCCTAGCAGCTTTCCTGCTTTTGCAATTCAGATAGACAAGTTGAATTGTTGTTGCTGCTGGAAACGTCGCCAGGGGTCTATTTAGTGGATTTCAAAAAAAGAAGAAAAAAAAAAAAAAAGAGAAAAAGTTTAATCTCGCCACTGATCAGGTTCAGAACTGTACGGGCATCTCGGTGCTACAAATTGAATCCGGGGCAATCTGTAACCCTTAGGAATATGGCTGAGAGTGTAGATAAAAACGTCCCTTTCAATTGAAAGCAGCACGTGTGGAGCTGAGCGGGTGCGCCGCTGAAGGTAACTGAGCGGGTCAATGGCGGCCCAGAGACGGCAGGATGGAGGGTGAGCAGAAGGAAGGTAGCGGTGAGGCTCTAGCTCCGGTGCCGTTTCCTCGCAAACCGCGAGAATGTGTAACATATCAATTCAGAAGACGTGTTGAATCTATAGCCTCCCTGATTGTCCCGTTTAGGCTGATTGAAACAGGAAATAAACAAGGAATCACAGTTCCAAAGTAACAATGTGTGTGTGTGTATAATTCTCCAATTTAGATTAGTGGAATAGTAGAACTAGAGCAGCAGGATTTAAATATTTACAGTTTAATCGTGTATCATCCCTGGTGCCGCGCCAATGTCTCTGAGTTGATTAATAAATCAACTAAATTTCAGGACCAATCTTAAGTTTGGTAGCAGCAAATACAGGATTTTGTATGCGTTCTTCCTGGAGTAAAGAGGAAAACAAACTTTAAAGAGAAACCTCTGGTGCTTCTTTTTTCCCAATTCTATTTCACATAGATAACAGCAAGACCACTACAATACAAACAGGACAAGGCTTAGATACATTGATGTGATTTTCCTCGTAAGAAATTATTTCTCCTACACTCTGAGAAAGCTCAGCTGGATCTAAATAATAGATCTTCACAAGGTCAAAGAAAAGTGTCTCTGGAGTTGCTTTTCAAGTAGCTCTGGACTTTGTGAAAAAGGGGTCACCTAAAGATGTGTGTTCTTATTTTTTGTCTGGTTTTATAGGTAGAAATTAGATAGCCAGTCAGTATCCTTAAGAATAAAAATTCAACTCTAAACATAATCAGCTGTGACCTGGCATATGTTGTTGTCAGAGCTTAAGTCAAACAAATCTGGCTTCAGTCTCTTAGAAGACAGAATGGAATTCCATGGTTGAGTTAGTTTTTTTTTTGTGTTAGCCAGTTTTACTTTGACATTGTATGTTTCCCAGTTTCCTTTTGATAATTCAGATGATATAGCACTAGACTGTAGAAGCATAAAGATAGACATCCTTAGGCTGCTGGTTCAATTCTTACTCGAAGGAGCATGGATTTGTGGGGTGGTGTTTGGCTCCATGTGTTAGGATGCTGGGCCTGTGATCAGATGGCTGCTAATTCAAATCCCGGTGTTGTTGGAGTGATTTTGTCATTGGCCCCTTGAGCGAGGCCCTTAACCCCAAATGCTCTAGGGACTGACTGACACTACTTTCTCAGAAATGCATTACTTTAGATAAAAGTGTTTACTAAATGAATAATTGTGCAACCAAATGTCACTAAACTGATTTCATATGAGAATGTAAAATAAAAATTGATATGAGTAATCAACGCAAAAGGAATCTTTTTTGTTGTGCTATAGAAGCACGTCTCAGGTAATACCTCTTTGAAACTGTTCCACTGAAGCAGACTGCCCTACATTAAAAATTAAACAAACAATTAAATCAATGTCCTGCACTGACTTAGTAATTTTTATTGTACAGTAGATATCATGTGATTTAATTTTGTATAAATGTAAACTATCGCACCCCTTCAACTAAGAACATTGAATGATAAGAAGCTCATTTGTGGAACTGGCCGGCACAGATGGATAGATGTGTGGGAGGGGCCGGTATCTCACTGAATCGAAACAGGTAAGGCAGTGTTTACCAATCTGCTCCTCAGGGACCTGCAGACAGTCCACCTTCTTGTATCTCCTAGCTCCTGATTGGGAGCTGGAAGGGAGCAAAAATGTGAATTGCCTGGCAGGGAGCTGGGAGGGAGCGAAAAACGTGGACTGTCTGCGGGTCCCTGATGACTAGATTGGGAAACACTGAGATTTGGCGTACACCTTACATTTCTATTTATATAATGAATACCATGCTGGCTAGTCATGCAATTAACTTTTGTTTAATTCTGTTGACTCTCAGTCACTTTTCCTTTTAATAAATCATCATCACTTGTTTCTGTTATCCCATGTTGACTCCATGTTCCCATTGAGGTGTCTGTAATCACAGTCTGCAATTCATCTACAGAATTTGATGTTCCACAATGCTTACCGCACTGCAGGTTTCTTGGAATGACTAAAAGTCCTTTCAGAAATAATTATAACTTCAACATTAAGACAAAGGATGTATGTATAACTTGGTTCATTTCACCTGTACTTGCTAATTAATTAAAATCATCATATTTGTCACCCAAGATGACAGTCTGTATTTCCCCATGAGAAATTCTGGTTTAATTATAAATCATTGGGTTTAAACTTTTCTGTGTTTTCTCATTTACTTTACACTTGTTTTCAAATTCTTAAAATAACGAGTCAAGTCTTTTAAAAGGATAGTGATTTATTATTAACATTAAAGTGTGAAAAACAGCAAAGAGAATTAAAACTAAAAGAAAAATCACACCTCTACTTCACCTGGCCAACAGTAATCATACTGTTAACATTTACTGAAATGTTCATCCAATAATAATAATAATAATAATAATGATGATGATCATTATTATTTTAAAAGGATTCTTTTAATTTACCTTTTGTTGCATTTTAAGGTAATTTTCATTGAGGTGTTCTTCACAAAGACCATATTCTATACTTCAACAAAAAGGAATTTCGCAACGTAAAGTAATAATATGTATGCTACCCATTGGTTAAACTGTTCTGTGATTATAAATATAATCATAATTAAGCAGGTTATAATGTTCAGTAAAATTGATAAATAATATATTGTCAACACCACTGAAAGCTGTATTCGAAACACATCATTGAATCAAAGGAAAAGTAATTTATAAGGAGAAATTTAAGAACGTTTGGATAAATGCCATGTTCAGTTTTTAACAAACAGGCACCTATGTACGCAGTGTATTTGGTGGTCTATTTGTAAACAATCTGCGATGCTTTCTTCAGATATCTATGTAGAGTCATGCATTTTAGAAATGACTCTTCATGGTGAATAAACAGCGCGGTTACGTCAGCTGGCATGCAGGCTGCACCCAAGAAAATCTCATCTGATTATCAAGCTGCTCAAACAGCGATGACATCTGATAAGCAGGGCACCTGAGTGGAAATTATGCTTGCTAGGCAGAATTTAGCTTAGCATATTTACTCTTGTTTAATTAAAAGGAGTTGACAGTTGTTGTAACGTGTTTTATAATAAAAATGCTTGTAAGAAAATTGTATTAACATTTCTAATCTAAGTAATGAAATTCAATTGAACGATAATCTCAAATATATTATATCCTCTAAAAACCCGTTTTTTTGTAGTCTATTCCTGAAAGCTATACTTGTATAATATTGCATTTGCCTTTTTTCATAAAATAAAACAAAATAAACCTTCCATTACATGATACTTAAAATAAATTGATACACAGAATCACAGACGCTGGAATTAAGGTGTACATTAATTATGCTACTGTTAAAAGGGCGATTTAGTGTTTTCGTCCAGATTTTAATTCAAGTCAGGTGAAGTCGGGTCTATTAACAGATTGAGGTAAAGCGCCATTAATATTAAATGAGGGTTTATGAAAAAAAAAATCTCTGGAATGCAACATCAAAGAGAAAGGGGATGGGACCTGAAATCAAAGCCAGGTGTACATTACTATGTTAATGAAATCGTGTCCAAATATGTCCTTTCTGTATGAATTGTAGGTTATGTTGTTGAGTATGGTTATACACATATGCACGCTGGAAGAAACTGATGTAAAGATCTTTTTGAGATTTCTGTTGCTTTCTTATTGTTTTTTTTGTTTGTTTTTTTGCATATTTTTTGTGTGAATTTCATTTTGCAGACAGTTTGTCAGATGGGCTCACTGAACATATTGCAGTGTGGAGCATTTGTCTAGTATATTTTCAGCGGTGTTCATTTAAGATATAAACACTGAAGTTCAGGGAGCAGTTCTGCTTGGCAGAGACCATCTGCATGGAACAGCTCTAAAAGACGTGCCTGAGACAGATGAAGACATCTGGACGTACCTGCTGCATCTGTTGGTCTCTAAGCACATTTCCATCAATCCTCCTAACATCAGTAAATGACACTGACGGCTTCAGCTGACTCCTCGATCAGCTAGTTGTTGGCGTTTTATAAATGTTTATTTTTCCCAATAAATCTGGTATTTGGCATTTGCTACACTGAAACAACATTGGGTAATTAGGGCCATCATTCTCTCTGTCACCGTTCTACACGTGGCTGCATGCTGTTGCATATTAATTTAGGTCTGGAGGGATGTTTGAATTGGCTGTAGTTCTTCTTCGTTGTTGTAATCTGGAGACCAAAGCCCAGAATGGGAGTGCAGGTGGTAGGATGATAGATTGAACTAGTGTTTGAGTACAACAGGCAGAGCTCATTAGTATTTCAGGTGTTGCAATTGAGTAGCGGGATCAGGTGTAATTATTTCATCCACTCAATTGCAGGATACTCCATGGAGATTACTGGAGACTTGTACAGTGACGTCTGCCGTCAGTGACTTGTAGTGGAAGGATATCAGCCTAGACTAGACTAAAAGTGTGCTGGTCATGCTCAATTGAGTACTTGTCTCGATGTATTACAACCTTCATATTTCTTTGTGCAACTCAGAAACACTATCTGAGAGAAATAGATACACCACTTCAAAGGGTTTTGTGGCATCAGCTGTGTGTACATATGCATGAGTGTTTATGCAGTGTCTGAAGATATGCAAAGCATTTAATAATGCTCTTGCATTGTTTAACAGAAATGGTAGTGGAAAGAATTCATATTAGCTGTCAAAGCTCAAATTACATTCAAGTTCAACACATTCAGCTTACTGAACAACTTCAACGTCTGCAATAATTCCACACTAAATTTACTTCAGAATTTTATGAGGCCAGGGTTGCAGGTTTTGTGCTAACACTGCTATGGACCAAATCAACCCAGACCCCCCCTTAAAAACACATGGTTCCCTCAGAATATTGTTGGGGACAAATCCCTATATCCATACCCGAATCTATGCCCAGATAACATCCTTTGAATGTATAGGCTAAACACTGATTATTTTCATAATTACTGTATGAAGTTGACCATATTTCTTATTTTTCCCGGACTTTTCTCCAGACCTAAAATGCCTGAAATGCTTAGGATTTCTCTTTGTTTCATATTGACATTTACATTCTACCGTCAGAACACTTCCCGTGTGAATAATTGTGTTGCTTTGAGGACCCTCTTACTGTCCTGTCTTGGATATTAATTTTTGCAAGAAGCAAAATAGGGGTTGTCCTAATGCAGATTGTGCATGTGACAGTAGCTACTTAGAGAACAAGTAAAATCTCTGTTTGCTGACTCCCACACAGTGACTCACTAATCTAAATGATTTGAGTAATGAATGTGTGAGCTGACTGACATTTCATCCAGGCTGCACCCTGACGTAGTTCCCTTCGCTCCATGGGGGAGATGCTGCCTCCACTCCCTCACCCCTGCTCAGGATAAGTGGTTGGAAAAGAGCTGGATGGATGGATGGATGGAATGATGGAGAAACTATTTTTATGATCTTCGTAAAAGTTTTTATTTAATTGTTCAACCTTATCCTTCCACCGGTCAGTCTGTCTCTTGAAATTGCCTTTTTGAATGTAGAACATTAATCTTTTGTTAAACTTTGTTATTGCATCATTTTAATGGTGTCAATGCAGACGTTGATATTTACAAACCGACGGGATTGTTAATCTGTTATTTAAGAAATACCTGTTTCATTAAGCTGTCTCAGTCGGAAAGTGAATTGATGTACAATATTGTTTTTTTTTTAGTTTAATTTAGTATGTGTGTAAATTGCAAAAAGGAGGGCTGCAGATGATGTCACACAGTTGACTAAAAGCTGCCATCCGCCATATTGGTGCAATCTCAATAGAAAATTATGCCAAGAGGAAACTAAACAGCAATAGAATTTGCAGAGTAATTTTTGAAGGGGTAGGAATAACGTTATAATCGCTAGTATCTCAGTGTAATCAGTTCCATAAATAACACTACTAATCTTCATTAGTTACTGAACATTGGCTTAGTTTTTGTTAGCATGCTAACGCTACTGTATCTCATTTTGCCCTTCACGTTTATGGTTTGATGACTGATGTAACCTAACTTGACAATTAATTTTATCGCTGTTTTGGCCACAGGATTTAAGAGGCAAGCTGATGATATAAAATATGTTTGGTTTAAAAAGAATAGAACTGGAAACCAATCATAAAGGCCATGCTGATCCCTTTACATTAGGCGATCCAGGCACTATGTATGACAGGCAACATTCACTAGGCACCAGCGATGAAGTTTAGACACAGCAGTCTGTCAACATCACAGACATCAAGAGAGGAAAGTAAAAAGAAACAAACTCCCAAGACAATCCCTGTAGCCGCACATCCAGGGATAAAACACAATTGATCAACAATTTGCCTTTAAATCACATTCACCTATGTGCGATCTAACCACATCATGTTGTAATGATAGCAAAAACAGCCTCAGCATCATGATGTTAAGATTATAGCACAGAGCCACGTAATTACTTTACCTTTACATGATGCAAATAATATAACAATTGTATGTGATAATAAATGATGACTAATAAGCATGGACTTTATACTTGTACTCACCTATGAATACAGCGAAATATTTCATCTACAGTTTTTCCTCCACAATTCTTGTACCCAGCCAGAAATATAGAAATGAAACTTTCAGACTTTTAGTTGCTTTCTTTTGCTTTAGTGTTACCCACGACATTTGAAAAACCACATTGCTTTCTTTGTGATGATGCCGGTCACGTCCAGTAATATCAGTTTTCATAACATCAATATACCATTATTTCGTGTCACCATATGCAGGATGCGGTATAGGATGCGGTATAGGATGCGGTATAGGACTGGTGTGATAATAAAGGCCTACTTGACTTGCTTGCGTTACCATGCTCAGAGTACCATGGCTGACAATTCACCAAGATGGTGGCACAAGGCGTTTGCACAATGAACTGCGAGTTTCTTAGGTAGTTTTTTAGGTACTGTAGCTGGAGATGCCGATATAATGAGTATTCAATCAGTATTCAATGAGTATTCAATCAGTAACTTTGTGAAGAAGGCTCAGTATGATAAGGGGCAAGAAGTAAGTTCTTCATAAACTTTGGACAGAGAAAACTATATCATGTCTAAAGAACTGCAGCCCAGAAGAGGTATTGCATTGTGTATAAAGTTTGTGATTGTCGATATGTAACTTGAGGTTTGCAGTAAATCCAAGCCATGCTAAACTGGAGGCTGTTGTAATTAATGACCACATATAAAATGAGTATCATCCATTTAGTCGTTTTCTGAAATGGGAAGCATATTTTTGAGGCTGTTTGCTGAGTGCAACTTTTTACCTCCCCGACCTTTAAAATTGCTTTTGACAATAAGCTGTGCGAATGTATCTTACGGAATCTTTTCATGAAAATGTGTTCTATATTTAAAGTGAATGCATGCAGTCTTGGTTACTCTGACTTTTTGTACGTTGTTTTAAATCATTAAAATCGTTTTTAAAAGTGTTATTAAAGGCACACTGGAGATTGAAGACCAAGTATTTAAATATGAAATATGGAGAGCGAAACGTGTGGTATTATTCACAGCTTATAATTATGGAATAGCAAATTAAGTCAAATAGTTGCTCTCATACATTTTTTATCCTCTCACGTGCCCCCTGTGTAGTTGCATTGCAGATATTTAATGCTATATTCTTGCCAATATATGTTAATTATTCAAAGCTGCTGCACTTTCTACCGTCATTGATCAAGTTAGCAAGCTGGCTTTGTTTCTCTGTCAAAAGGACACATCATTTACAAAAGTGATCTGCCGTTAACGTCCACACTATTTCACATAATTTAAACCTGCGACTTATTTACTGCTTATTCCAAAATTAATTCCGATGCCTTTTAACAATCTTACTGGGGCACTCTTGGTGAGCATTACCATTAGTAAGTGGACTACCTGTTTTATTTTCATTTCAATTCATGATCAATAAGTGAACATATAGCCCAAGAAAGGGTACTTCCTTAATATCAGGTAAACTGTACATGGTGTCTCATTAAAAAAAGTCTTGACATGGGAAACATTGCTGTGAAAATTTTTGTGTTGATGGATGTGGTTGTTGTGGGTAACAGGTGGATTAGAATCTTTAATACCTGCAAAACTGCAACACATGGTTCACACTCAGAGATGGTAAATAACTGGTCTGAACCCCCTGCCCGAAGTTTTGTTGTTACCACAGTCATGCAGTAAAATTACAAGTTTGAACCACGCATGAAATTTACATGGGACAACTTAACGGAAATTTGTTTCCAACCTTGGGTTTGGTGTACCTCACATGACACGTAACCAAAAATAACCAGTTGTTTTCACAATATCATTGTCAATAATGAAAACTCAAAAACGCAAGGGAACTGCAAATTACGTGGACAAAGTCTGTGTTTCTATAACCAGATTTAAAGTTGCACTCCAACATCTCCTAGAATGCCTGTGCCAAAATTATTCACTGATCAGTGTCAGACGTTTAGCCATCCTACTTTTGGAAGTTCACATTCTATGTTCCTCACAAAAGGTACGCTGCTTTTAATCTCCTAAAGAAACAAAACGCTTATCACTTTTGTCATCTGCGGTGCGAAGCAAAATAAGGCAGAGATAATGGGAGACTTTCCTTGCAATTATCCTTTCAGCAAAAAATATTTAGTGGGTAACAATGCACTAAAAACTGCTCAATTGCAGTATTACGATTGCTGGGATACAGTGCAAGTAGAACATTGACATAATTCACAAGAAAATGATGACAGGCAGTTTTAGCTCCGAGGCAGCTAGCTTTCTACATATTCCTTGGCTATTTCCTTGGAGTAGAATAAGAATAATATTTTCTTTGCTTGTTGGTCGCTCGTGTCTCTGATTTTTTTTTTCTACCATCAGATTTTGACTGAATTAGGTTAGGCTTATAAATCAAGGGGAGTAGGATCGCTGAATGTGACAGTTTCTCACAGATATTAAACCTGCAAAATTATACACAAAAAGATATGGATTCTTATTTTAACGGTTGTCTCTTTTATCTGTGCGATTCCAGATTTTTCATGTTTCTCTGTATTGTAAAAGTAATATCGCAAGAAAAAAAAAACTTAATGACAAGTTCTTGCATGCAAAAAATATGTTTCTCGTACCTTATTGTTTTTCTAGTTTAGGTTTCATTGTTTCTATAAAGGTTCAGACCTTTATACCTGAATAAACTAAACACTGAATAAACAGTGAGTGTTTCTCTTTTCTCTGTTTGCTGTGACAAATTGTCTGAGTTGAGATGGGCCAGTTATTTTATCTTTTTTCTCCAGGAAGAATGAAGAATTTTATTTGTCACATATATGAGTATACTGGCACACCAGCCATGGAATGAAGTTGCTGCTACTTTAGGCTGCGCTTCAAACAAAGGAGGAGAAGAATAAATGAAGACAATGAAAGTTAACAAAACAAGTACTAGAATGTATATATAAAAGTGAAATGAAAAAATGAATGACAAATTTTAACTCAATAATTTTAGTTTTTAGTTTTACCTATCTGAATCTCAAAATGATTGTTCGATGTTTAATAAGATAAGATAAATCTTTATTGGCATTGTCACTTGAAAAGCGAAATTGAAATGCAATCGAATCAATGTGAGGCATAAGAGTATAAAAAAAAAAATATATATATATATATATATCTGAAATCCCCATATACTGTAGAGAGTCTTGTTCTCTGAGATCCCTGAACAACGAGTCCTGTTCTCTGAGATGCCTGTACAGCGAGTCCTGTTCTCTGAGACCCCTGTACAGTGAGTCCTGCTCTCTGAAATCCCTGTATAGTGTCCTATTCTCTGAGATCCCTATACAGCGAGTCCCACTATCTGAGATCATCGTGTAGAGTCTTGTTCTCCGAGATCCCCGTACAGAGAGTCTTGTTACTAGAGATCTCCATACAGAGTCCTGTTCTCTATAGAGAGTCTTATCATCAAAGAGATTTCTGCACAGTGTCCAGGGCAGAATTTCAGTTCATCACACAAACTAAGCCAAAACAGGTGTCTGTAGTCTACATACCATCCTTTTCCAAACTTTACTTGAAATTTATTTGTAAATCATCAGAAATTATTTCTTGTAGAGCCTATCAATTTCCCTATCCATTTTTATTTTTTTATTTTTTTATTTTGGATAAATTTCTGTTTGTATGTGCCTAGTATACAAGTGCTCACTCCCCATTGGGGATTTTTAAATTGCTGTTTTGTGCAGTTTTACTTTTAAAGTTGAAATCTGCAGTGCCGTGGATTTTTTAATGCCTCGTTTCAGTGCAGAACTGAACCATGTGTGTTTCTATAACAGCGCTTGAGCCCCTCACCTGGGAACCGTCCTTAGACTTGAGTACCCCTGTTTCTTATACGCATGACAGGACACTGTATAGAAAACCTACAATATTGCTCTTAATGAGGATTCCTTCTGCTTTTATCTTCCCCCGGGCGATAAACTGAAAGGCATGTTTAGCTCATGCAGAGACCAAATGGTCATAACCCTCTATTGAGGGAATCCCCTCCAAATCTCACCTCAAGCGAGGTTCTGTCAGGTTTGATCAATGAATCTTTTAGACTGCTGCATGGATCTAAAAGAGGAAATGCTGTTCCCTTGGGAGGAGAGAACCTCCTATATGACCTTCTGGTTCTTGGTGTTGTTTCTTCTTTTAAAAAGATTACAACCTGTTTTATTTCACCCTGACAGGATTGTTATTTTTCTAGATCAGGTTTAATGTCTTCCTATACCTTAGAAGTAAGCTGTGCGTGATTTCTCCTAGTTTTTATTAGTTTTTTTTTTGTAAATAGGCTTGAACACCTGGGTGGAAGATGGAACATTGATGTAAATATTTTCACCATAGTCAGCATTTGCATACAGTTGGGAAATATTCAACAGCGTGATACTAAACCATTCTGTAAAATGCACGCCCTCTGAAATTAAACCTACTTATATTTTATAAATACATCTTCATCTGGTGAACTAGGTTACTCTGAAAAAGTACGGCGCAGAGTATGGTCTTTTAGCTCACCGTTGGTTTTTGTAGATATACAAGTTATTGTTAGTACACCGAGAACATCTTTCTTGCAAAGGAAGTACATATTTAAATATGAGTAAATTCCTATTCTCCGTTCTGCTACAGGGCAGCATTGTGCTTTCACTGGGTGTCGATCTGGCTTCGCACCTCCGGGGTGAGAGGTTGGGGGGTCGAGACGGCAGGTGCGGAACACCCCCTCAGTTCTTTGTGCAGTCTATGTTCTCCCTACACCAGGTTGGCAGTCCTTCCCCGAGTTTTTACTCTGTCCTTGTGCCCTATAGTGTGTGGGACAGTTTTCAGGTGACCAAGACTAGAATAAACAAAAGGTTAACAGCTGGATTTTTCATGAAGAGAAAATCTAAATTAAATCCCCTTAGGACATAACCGTAAAGCTGCAGACATTTTATTTCCTCAAGTGCATCTTTGTACACGCATCCAGGCGAGAAGGAAAGTATCGAAGCTCTGTTCTTCAGTTAATAAGATGACTAAGTGGTTCTCAGGCAACTTACACTGATCAGTCTCCCCAGCAGATATAAATTAACATGAGCTGAGATCTTGGGATGGAAGGTGACACTTTGAGGTGGTGATTAACCGGTTGCAGCTGGTTAGTTTCAGGATTGGACACAGTGTAAATTTTACACCAGGAGTGTTTGAGGCTCGGTGTTGAATCAACGTTGTCACTTTGCTGTGTGTGCTGTTTCTCACCCGCAGGGACCTCAGTCGTAGTCGTATCGGAGTCAGTGCCAACCTCCTTCGGTTGCTCCCGCAGCCTCTTAAGGAGCCGTTTTGCGTTCGATGATATTTTGAAAAACACACCCAAAGGGATTGAGGGAACGCCGCCAAGAATGAGATTTGCAGAATGCTGCTCGTCACGTGACCTGTGCAGATGTATAAGAAACCGAGTGTATAATTGCCTGAGCTGTTCGGCAAGGAGTGATTGTATTGTTTCTCTGATTCCAGCGGAAGGACTAATTCATTCATTGCCTAACAAAAGGGTTCTCGACTCGGCAAGTCTGCAGCAATGTTATTTATGTTGAGTGGGGATTTGATATCAAACCTGTCAGTCATCGTCACACATAATTGATCATGAGTATGAGTTGTGTGCAAATATTAGTTTACATTACATTATATTATTATCTCTTCAGGTTGTAATTCAGTGACCTTTCGCTGCGAAGAAATTAGCCAGTGGGGGTTGCACAGTGGGTCAGTTGTTAGCGCTGTTGCCTCACACCCCTGGGACCAGGGTGTGAATCTCTCCCGTAATTCTGTAGGTGGCTCCACCATGTCTCTGGACACTCTGCCTCCCCCTCAAAAAAAAATTAATAAGGTGAATTGGAGTTTCTAGTGTGTGCGTGTGCGTGTTTGTGTTTGTGCCCTGCAGTGGGCTGTACCCTCTCCTGAGCTATTTGCTGCCTTGTGCCCATTATCTCCAGGATAGGCTTCAAGCCCTATAACCCTGGGTAGGGTAAGCAGGTGTGGGAAACGGATCAACAGAGAAGAATAGTGCTTCAGTGAGGAATAGAGACATAGCTCAAAAGTACTTGGATAGGCTGGTCTGGGTAGGAAAGTCTCATAACCATTTTCTTTAGTCTTCATATCTCACAACGCCAGCATTTTTTCCCACACTCACTTTTGCCGTCTAACTTTGCTCCACGAGTCAAGCTGAATCGCGGCCTCAATATTAAAGAGAACTTCTTAATAAATACTACATAGCTGAAGCTAGAGAGGCCAGCATTTTCTTAACAAGAAGATTGACAAATTCAGGAGACATCAAGGTTTTCATTTTAAGCTGTCTATGGCATTGGCCTCAGCATACCTCAGTCCCTTGTCATCATTTGTCCAAGGAACTAAACTGGTATCTTAAAGAAATCAGACTTTAGTGGGTACATTATATTGGGGGTCTTCAATGTCCCAAAGACTATTTACTGCTCGTTTAATAAGTCCCGCTTAAGAGAGGTGAAAATCACCAGGTCATTCAAATATAATAAACATTCCTGTAACATTGATGGGTGACTTGCTGATTTAGCTTCAGTCAGACTGTGAGCATGAAGCCCTTATAAAAGCTGGAGGTCGGACCCCGTCGCACACGGTGGTGAGGCGGTCCGGTGATCATGGTGCGCTGGCGGCTTGGCCTGGTTTCACTCGTGCATCCTTCACAGTTCTGCCATTTCGCAAGCATGACGCTTTGCTGCTCCGTCCCATCGAAGCATATCCACAGCTTCTGTTGGTAAGTAGGCGGAGCGTGTGAAAGGCCGGCGGAACTGCCTTTCATCTGCAATGTGGATTCAGTGGGAAGAGAAATCCTAATCCTAATCCTAATCAGTGTAGACCACTGGTTTTGTAGCAAAATATGCAACATCATTTTTATTGCGGGATAAACACGCTGTTCTCAACACTTTGCATGAACGTAACGAGTATACGGACATTTAAAAGCCAAATACATTTTATTCTAATATAATCTTACATATCCATATTTCTTTGTAAAAATATCCTCCATGCCCACTCGTCCCATGTAGAGTCTGGAGAATCTGCTGAATTCCAACCCCCCCCCCGTTTATATTAAAAGCATTTCGGTTGCATGGGGTATCTGTTTAACTAGCTAACTTGCACCTGTTTCATAAGAAAAGCAGTGAAAAACTATAACTATTGTAAGTAACTGTAATGTTACAGCATGTAACCTAAATGTATTACAGATTCCTCCCCCCTCTTACTCTTTTGCACCCCCCCCCCTCTATTTCAAATGGCACACTAAACAATTGCCTACAGAGCATCCTGGCCTTGCTGGAGCCTATCTTGGAAGCTATGGATGCAAGGCAAGGAATAACCCAGGATGGGGCACCGACCCCTCACAGGACACACGCTCAATTCTCTCTCTCTCTCTCTCTCTCTCTGTCTCACACACACACACACACACACACACAGTCGTGTAATCATATCCTTTTGGGAAACTAAATAATCAATAATATGTGAATATTCAATTAGCCTAATTAATATAGCAGGGGGTATTATTAACAGTGTTCTAGTGAAGCATTTGATGCCGTAATGGCTGTAAATGTTAAGGTCCGCAAAGGACCATGAAATGCGTGTGGCGCATGCGACGCATTACCAGCAATGACATCACGCAACACGCAACCCATAGCATGCCAGCCGGTGACGGAGCTGTTTTGTACTGTGCAACATGTATGACGCTGCTTATTTTCACAGCACCTCAGTTGACACTTATAGGACTCCGTAGCGAGCAGCCAGGCTGCAGAGTTAAAGTCGTCTAATACTCTGCAAATGGTCTAAGTGAACAGCGTAGGGGAGAGTTTGATATTGGGGGGACATAACTTAATAAATTAAATACAAAACTGTTATTGGGTGAGGATGAATGAATCCAAATTACAATGTGCCCCCTTCCCCCCCCGACCCATCCCTAACACCTTGTCTAAGTACATCATTTAACATGTAAATTATTTTATGTCTGCCAGGTCCTGATAATTAGTTTAGGGAACATGTCCTTTTATTGGATCAACTTATCATATAAGTGAAGTACTACAGATAATGGAAAAATAATATTACACAGATTTTAAACCCTATTGTCATACTGAAGTGCAAGATGATTAAAAGAGACTCTTTACATTGAAGCTACATTACCAATCAAAAGTTTTTGCACACCAAAGGTTTTTACCACTTTTCCATTTATTTCATAAGCAGCAGATTTTTTTTGTTCTTATTAAGCATTGGAAAGTTGAGTGAACAACTATAAACGGAAATGTAAGTCAAATAAAACAAGTTTCCTTTATAACATGGACAGTATGCAACAGTGCAAGTTTGAGGGTAAACATGGGGGCGCACAAAGGAACAAAAACAAAACAATCTTTCATTAATCGTAATCGATCTAAAATGTTAAATTAATCATGATACTGATTTGAGGTCATATTGCCCAGCCATAGTGTGCAAAAACTTTTGACTGGTAGAGTATTTTCACATGGAGGTAACATCTCTGTCTGATTTATTTCCCAGTAAGCAATCTTGAATGCTATTAAACCTTGTTTATTTTTACTAGTAACTGTTAATAATATTTCAACAGATACTTTTAAGCTACAATAAAACTTTTAATGATGTACATTTAATTGTTAGACGTTAGACTCTTAGACGATTCACTTTCTCGACTTAAGCTCCCCATTTAGTGGTATCATGAGGACATTACTCTTGCATTCTTGTTTCAGTTTACAATTATGCAAAATATGTAAATATAATAAATATGAAGTTAGTTATCAAGTATATTTATAATATAAGCATAGCACGAGAAAATCGTGAGTACTGTTTCATTTTTTATCAGATAGCCAGTTAATTTAGCACATTTTTTCGCTCAGTGATTTCTGTTACATTTTTTAGTTTAACTAAATTTATATACCTTAAAATTACGTCCATCTGTTTTCGAGCCACTTCATCCATCCCAAGGTCTCACTGAGCCTTGAACCTCCCCCTGGCAGCGTGGGGATAAAGCCAGGGAGCGGTCAGGACCGGCACTGCCCGTCCATCACGGGGACACACACACCCTCCAGCTCGGAAGATGTGAGGCAGAAGCCCTTTCATCCAAAAGATGCAGGGTCACCCAGCCTCCCTCCAGCATCCCTGGAGCCGCCGGGGTTAAGGGCCTCACTCAAGGCCCCAGCGGCGATATGATTACTGTGCCAGCCAAAGGATTTGAGCGCACGGCCTTCCGGACCTGGGCACTGATCCCAAAACCGTCTGGCCGCACACCGCTCAGTGACAAACAGACGGGTGAATATATCGCGGAACTGCACCCAAGCAGCAACAATGTCATGATTTCTGAAGATGGCTGTAATTACATATACAAATATACACTGGAGTGTGTGGATTTAATAATTTGAAAACATAATATTTGTTTCCTTGATAATTTCAAGTATGTTTAAGTAATACAGTCAGTCCCCAGCTTAAGAACATCTGACTTGCAGACAACTCTTACTGTCAAGTGAACTGTGATAAAGCTTGTAATATAAAAAAAAATTGGATTAAGTATTATAGTTCGTAATAATGTGCGAAACATTTTAATGTTCGTGAAAACATTGCAATCCCGTCGGCTCGAGGTACAGCACCTTAGGGTACACTTTTATTTTTACTGTATTATTGTTATTATTATTGTCATTATTCATTATTTATTTATTTATCTATCTATTTATTTATTTCCAACTTATCTAAAAGTTGACAGACTTACGGAACAGATGTCGTTCATAACCTAGGGACTGCCAGTACTATGCTAACCCTAGCCATACATCATCACCTGGCATTGAGGTGAGGCTTTTAGTTACTCAAATATCCCAGAGGCCTGAATACCCTCAATATTTTATGTTGTTTTACATGCTCTATCTAGCCTTGGTTGGACTTGCCCTCAAAGTTTGGGGTCTTGCTCAGCTGTCCTCATATAACATGAATGGGTTACATAAGCTTGTACTCAGAGGCAAGCAATCGAAGCAGTGGTTTAATATGAGTCATGTTTTATGAAAGGGCCTCAGTCGGAAGTAAGGCGATGTTGTCCTACTAAAGAAGGAATTGTGAGTGCATTTACCTCTGAAACCACGGGAATGACTGGAATAATGATTGAATGAGAGAAAAATAATTGTGATAACGACATGATTCTTCTTTCCTCCTGAGGAATTGGGATTGTTACAGTGTTGTTTCTGATTTTTAAATATAAGATATTTAACTTTCATAAAACTTCATTTAAATTCAGATCTCACAAAATATTACTGAATGAGCACTTGTGGAGGCTGAACATTAAACAATTTCCTCTCTTAACTGTACTCTTACACTGTTTAAAATGAGTATTTGCAAAAAAATTTATTTCTCCCATTTTCATTTGCAAAGACTTGGTTAGTGAAAGGAATTTGAGTACAGCTCACTGTATAGGCGATGGGTTTATTATGAATTTATCTTTTTTGTTTTATTAGTACAATATTTAGAAAATATTTAGTCATTTTAGTAAATATCATTATATGTGAATATAACACATTTTTGGATGACAGCAACTATCCCTTAAGCTACATGTATTGTTAAGGAACAGATTATTTCCTTTGTAGAAGGATGAAGCATCCTGCATAATAGCATTAAATTATGCATGATCATATGGTAAGTATTGCTAAAAGGCTTACTGGACAAATGTTTTTGTTCTTGGTAATTATCATTATCTGCTGTTCATGATAAAATCACAGACATTTAAAATGCTTGAACAAAAGCCAATGGATTAGATCCAAATAAAGAAATATTCATGAAAATTATGTGACAGTTATATCCATTAAAGTATATCCATTTAGATTTCATTTAATTTTCTTTGTAAAAAGTCAATGAAAATTCCTTTTAAATTTTCAACCTTGAAGTGTATTTTTTCTACCTACATTGATGGGTTCAGATGGTCTCAGAATTTGTTTGAATAGTTTGAGCAAAGAAAGAATGAGTATCTTTGGAGTCATTATTCATAAGTCTACATGTGTTGCCGGGGATAATAAGATCAATAGTCAATAGTAGAGTAATTTGAGCCCCATTTGAAAGTTTATTTTTTTTCTCGGCCACCTAATTTAATACCTTTTTTTATTTTGGTTCAAATGCTGACGCAAAGTCACTTTACGAAATTATATGATAGATGACAGTTCACTAACTATATAATAGTTATGTATATAGCTGTTCCTATCACGTACATGTGAACACTTACGATTTTCTAGCCTTTTAAACTCAGACATATTTTACTGGGAAATGCGATGCCTTGGTTTTAGCTCTGGCCCTAAATCTGTGATCTAAATGCGATGTAGCAACAATCCTTTTTAAATAAAACATTTTGTTTTCATTTTTTGGAGGTAATATTCTTCTGAGATGCATCTACATAGATACTGGATCTCTTTAGGTTTAGTCAAGAGGCGAGATCAGCCATGTTTTGACTACAATGTATTCAGCAAGGTGAGGAACCACATAGCAATGAGGAAACAACCTTTGTATTTTTCAGCTTCATAGTGAAGTACAGTGGAGAGGAAGTCAGAATTAAACTCATTAAAGTTTATATTATCCAGTGTTTAAAGCACTGATCATAGCAAAGGAAGCCATCTGCTTGGGGGAGATGTCCTCCCACAGCAGCCATCTGTAATTTACCAGGCAAAGTTTGCTTCTCCTTTCAGAAATCACTGTCCAAATGGGAGTTCATAGGCTTCTGTTGCTGTGTAAATGGTGAGCAGGTGTTTCTCCTGTGAATTAATACACGTTTCGCTCTTAATGGGTTTCCCCCTTCCCGCTATGGCTTAACATTAATTAATAGGGTTACCTATTAATTAGCTCAGTACGATAGGATTGTCTGATTATGGAATTAATTTGGGCCTTGGATGTCTCATTAGCAAATAACATTCCCAGTCATCTCCATGAGCAGCATTGGATGTGCTTTACACTCCGACTTGTGCCAAGTATTGACTGACATGAAAACTTCTGTGCGTGACCAAGTCATCGTTTTGGACTTTTTCATGTTCGGCATGAATTTTCATCAGCAGAACCAGTCCATTGTGGCACGCCTGAAGAAATGCAGGAAAATCATCTACAGTCATTCATTCCATTACACATGTTTAGTACTGGACAGTATGATTTACAAGCTAATGTTTTAGTAGTGTAATGAAGTAGAATTTAGTAGTGTATTGAATGCATTCCAAACTTATAATTTAATAATATGTTGATGAAAAAGATACAACTTTCTCAAAAGGTATAACCTTATGCAATATATTTCCTGCATTTTATTTTAGTTTGGAGGTTTGAGTCGGTAATTTTTATAGACTCTTTATTTAAAGCCTACCCCCACAGACAATCTTACTTCTTTAGTATATTTTATTGTGTGTTTAATTTAATGCTCTATGTTTCTGCCCTTTCCAAACTTAAGACTTTCAAAAAAAAATGGATTCACTGGATTTATATATAGTTTTGCCTGTACTGTTTTTTAGCTGGACAACAATTATGTTGTCATTGTAAACACTTACATGTTTCTGCTTTGTAAAAACCTTCAAAATTACCCTGACTAAGACCAGTGGAGTTTCAAGTACTTCCGAAGAGTTAGCGTTTGAAATGGTATGTTCATATTTTTTGATGTATTTAAAGAATGAAAAGCTTTTATATTTAATTAATCATATGACATCTTAAACTTAACTTATTATTCACTGTAAAATGCATTTCAGAGTAATAATTAAACTTTGTCCGAATAACAAATAAACAAACAAACAAAGAAATACAATCATTCATTTATATACTGTATATTATTATTATTAATTTAAGTTTTATTCCATCCATCCATCCATCCGTCCAGGTATATAAGATTCTAACCGGTCTCGATGCTGTTCAGCCAAATGGCTACTTTAAAATTAGTTTTGCTACTAGAACCCGTGGCCATATGTGGAAATTAGTGGGAGAACATTTTTAACTAAATTTGAGAAAACACTTCCTTACACAACGTGTAGTTAGACTATGGAATAGTCTTCCTGCTAATGTAGCGCAAGTTCCTTTAAATCAGAGCTAGATAAGATTATAACAACTCTAAGCTATCACTTAAGTTCTCCCCAAACGAACTCGATGGGCCGAATGGCCTCCTCTCATTTGTTAATTTCTTAAGTTCTTATGTTCAACCAACTAACCAACCAAGCAATCAACAGCTCATCTTCGACAGGTACATAAAAATATATTATCATGACTGTATTATACTAATTTCACTTTTTGTTGTAATTTCATTTAAACACAGGAATATCTGGCAGAATATGCCCTTCGTTAAACGCATCCAGTAAATCCATTTGGAGTCTGTGTTTACAACAGTGCAGCGTTTACCTGCTTCATTGCATTTACCTAATAATTATAATGGTCTGAGCATGAAAAGCACCAGTTCTAATTTTTTAATTTGGCTTTCCTCTGATATTTTTATTGATAATAGTGATCAATGGACTGCATTTAGATTTTTTCCCCCCTCTCTCTCTTGAGGCATATCATGCATCAAGCAAAAGCATCTGGTAAGGAATGCTGCTTGAGCCTGTATGCTAATGCCGCTTTATTGCTCTTACAGCAATTAAGCCTCTGCGGCTTGACTGGTGAGGGGTATTATTTCTATAAATCGACATTCGCGCTGATAAAATATCTGAGGGGGCCCCTAAATCCCCTGACTTCCCATCCTTCAGTTTTTCCTGCTGGGAGCTGTAGTCAATTATAGCTGTAGGCACCCTTCCATCTAGCACCTGCCAAGCCGTGATTGATCCCGCGATGCGGCCAGCCACCATGGCGGGAACCCGGGGCACCTTTCGCCTTCCTTCTGGGGGGAGACCTTTGTTCTCATCACCGCAGAGAACGATGACCTGTCTGAAGTGATTGAGCTCGCTGAATGTGAAACTGAAGGAATACATTTCCAGCATGACCAGCCCTCGCTGGGATGGTGAAGGTCACCAGCATCACGCTGAATATGTGAGTGCCAGCCCCCCCACACTTCTGTAATCAGCTGCATGTTAAGGGAAAGAAAAAGCAGCACAAATTTGGAGAAAAAAAAAGATAATAATTCAAAACCTAGTTATAGTACTGCTCATAGAACATAGAACTAAAGAGAACAATCCTCATTGAAGTGTTTCATTCTTTGTATAATGCATTCAAAAATCTACTTTAATCCATCTATCCTTCCGTCCATCCATCTTTTTCTTCCTTATCCAGTACAAAGTAACTGGAAGCCTGCAGCTTATACATACTGTATTAATATGTTAATGGGAATTACAATAATTAAATAGAAATGTATACAGCCATACAAGTAAAGGTAAAGATACCAGTGTTTTGATAGTACATTGCATCATTCTATAGACAGAGCCAGCATGCATTGCTTCTACAAAAGAATGTTCACTGATTTTTTATTTGTGTGAAATGTCATGCAAATCCCTATCACTGAAAATGTATGCATCACGGTTTTATGGCTAACTTGGTTACTAGAAGAAAATAGCTAAGTACATGCCTTTGCTTCTGTTGACAGTTATTGGCACATTTGATTTTATAAATATAGCTTCATAAAAATTCAATAGAACGCTTCATGTGGAACAAATCAGTTTAACTAAAAATTCAACAAAGTATATCAAAATACCACTTTTATTCTGGTTTTCATCAGAGGCTGATTGTAGCTCTGAGCAACTGTCATACCCCTTTGCAATAATTAAAATGAAACAAAAATGCAGTTATATTTTATGGCAATTGAATATCCATGTTATTTAGAGTTTTCTGTTAAAATAATTCTGACAAGCAAATTTAATGTATAAGATTAATTGCATCTAAGGCTCCTGAAAACTAAACACTAACATCCGGCTCGTCTTGAAGTGTAGTGTGGGATGTAATTGATTTCAAGTTTGTGTTAAAGGGAAAGGATTTCACATTCATACACAGTCCACGTGGAAAATTAATTTGGCAACACAACATCGTGTTTGTGTAGCTTTTAGTACATCACTGTGCCAGTTCTGAATTAAAAATCCAACATATACATATTTTTGGCCAGAACAGTTTTAACTATAGATTTGTGTAAATCAAATCTATTCATCTGTGAAGTTTTAGCTTCTAATTCAAATAATACATATTCATGTGTGTGTGTGTGTGTTTATTATGTTTATATTACATTGTGGGGACTGAATATGCCCTGCAGTGTGATATGAACCTGAGATTTTTACATTGTGGGGAGCATTTTTCGGGTTCCCACAAAGATCCGTGAATCCAATCAAGAAACTAAAAATTCCAAAAGTTACTGTAGTTTGTCTGGTTACTTGTGGTTAAGGTTAGGGCTGGGTAGGGGTTAAGGTCGTCATGTTGGGATTAGAGTTTCCTCCATGTAGAAATGATTATAGAGTCCCCAAAGAAGATATTACACACACATACACACCACGCGCACGCACACACACACACACACACACACATATGGGGGGAAATGGTGTCTACTTGTCTTTTTCATCTACAACATTCTTTTTGGGTTATATATAGACAGGGGTGTCTATGAAGGTGAAGACATCGGAAAATAATTAGTCTCTGTAGAGTCAGAGGGAACTTTTTTTAGTACTGAACCTTCTGTGAAGAAGTTGTTTTTCTTCACAAAGAAGAGATGCTCAGCTCTCGTGTAACATGCATGGTGTCTTAGCTTTAATCTCCCATGTAATTCTACAATATGTACCACAGACCAGTTACGTTTATTGTCCTTAAATGTCATTAAAATGAAATTGCATTACTTTTACGATTGCTACTATATCATACTAATATTATAGAGTATATGCAATAATATACTGATAAACATTGTGATTTTTTTTGTTTGTGTCAGATTCACAGATTCCTTAAGTAAATATTTACATGCCGTTTTTCTCCGGCTGCATGTGTTAAAAAAAATCATGTTCAGATCACAAGAAAAATGACATCACACACAGAACCACGTGCTTGAGTCACCTGCACACCCGCCGCTGAGCACTTAACATTTGCATCCCTATATTGTTTGCATGTACAATTGCAATGGTGTCATTGTTTCCTAGAACAAAAGGGTTTTTCAATGGCTGGAAAATGCACAGCTCTGGATTTCCACCAGAGGTATTTCTGAAAAATAGAACCTTTTTGAGAATCTGCTGCTTCCACGCCGATTTGGTTTCTGTGTTGCTGTAGTTCGGCATTGACCGTGTCTAATTCTTACATGCAAATGGAGTCGGCGTCGTGGCATTTAAACAGCAGCCTGGGCTTTCCTACACTCTACTTTGGCTTCTGCTTTCTCCATTTCTGACCTTGTCTTGTCTTTAAAGCTGATGCAAGCAGTCTACAGCGCAAAAGGGTTTTGTAATAGATTCCCTGAAAGAGATCTCTGTGTCAGTCTTTTATTTCGAGTCTCTGCGAAAAAAGGGGCAGCCATCCGAAACACAATGGCAATGCTGTCTCTATGCCTGATTAGTGAATTAAACACCTGCTTTTCAAATCAGCATTCATGCAGGCTCCACTGGGTCAGTTAACACAAAATTCTCAATTTAGCGTTAAAGTTAAATAAATACGTTTCTGAACTAGTGTTCTGCATGGTGTATATTTGTGTCTGAGGAAAAATAAAAATGAAAAAGAAAGCAAAAGAGCCAAATTTATGATCTTATGTGCTTCTAATTTATATAATCAATCCGTAAGGGTATTTAATGATGTAGCCAGATATAATTTTTTTGCGTAGACTATAGATACTCTTATTTTTATATTCTGCAAGTGTGCCACCATGAAAGAACGCCATTGTTAAGAGGCTACATCGGAATCCAGGAACATCTGCAATTTTTTTGTAATATGAAATTAGGATTTTGTAATGTTCAATTACTGTAGCTACATAGTTTTCATTGTAATTAAACACTCTTGCCTCCTGCTTACTGTTAAATATGTCCTTGCTGGGAGAGAAGTTGAAAAGATAAACTGCTGGTTCATCATGTTTTCATCAGATACGACCTTGGCAATCATAATGGTTCAGTTCAGCATATATTTGGAAAAGTGCCATATTATCCATAAGTATAAAGTTAATTGGAGCAACATGAGCTGTATATTCACAGTAATGGCACCCAGGCCAGCTGTTATGTAGCAAGTGACTTTGTTGGAATCCCCTACTAAACAGTTTTTTATAAACTAATTACATCTGAGTAGTATACAATATTATGCTATGCATTTTTTTTTTTAAATCCATAAGCCATTTAATCTGTATGCCAGTTTGTATGACCGGTCCGTTTTTGGCAATTGTGATGTTGATTGTAATATTTCTGCTGTACCTCTTATTTTAAGAGGTATCTAGTGTTTCTACCTCTTAAGAATTCAAGGATACACTAGTCATGGTTCAGCCTAATTAATGGCTTTTCATGGGTAATTTGAATGTGCATTAATATGCACGCAGTTCTTCTTGCCTGTTGGCTCAGCAGTAAATGTTATTGTCTCCGTATTGTTTCAGCATGCCCTCCTCCGCATGCGCTAGTGGAACAGTGTCTGGAGAATATGGGGAAAAGCCCTTTAAGCCTGCACCCAGGATAGGCTCAAACCAGCCCTAAAACTCTGTGTCCCGTTAGCATGCCCTCTCTGAATCTCAGACGATCTTCTCAGGTTGCCTGGTGTCCCACGATCCAAAGACACGCTATTCCTGTCAATTAGTATATGTGATTGTGCCTTCGTATGCGGATGAGTTAGTAGCCTTCTAAACCTACTAGTTGTGGTTGGTTTATGGTGACCACTTAATCCATGTCGGGGGGGGGGGCTACTTCAGATTTTACAAGCTAGTTTGAAACTGATGGGCTCCTATCCTTGGCTAAATAGTTAAATTCTTCTTGTGGTTTTACTGGTTTGTTTACCTTGATTGAAATACTCAACCAGCTGTTTCACATTAACATTGTGGCACATGCATGATTATAGATGGCTGACCAATCAGCACACAGCAAGAGCTCAGTGCTAAAGTGAAATGCAGAGATATTGACTGAAATGGTGGTTTACAAACCCTGTCGTAGCCCCACACTGTACCCTGACGAGGTGGTCACCCCAGATTGGCGGGTGATATTTACCCTGCCTTATGTCCTGTGTTCTGTGGTAGCGTTTTACTGCACATTTGGGTAAGTAGGCCCACAGTAATCAATTTTCATGCTTTGAAGTTATAATGTCACATTTAAACATTAAAAGGATCCTGTTATAATGAGAAGCTAGGCAAATTATATTTTTGTCACGGCGACAGCATTATGCTGCTTAAGCAAGCAATTATTGAAAAATTGTCTACTTTTGCTTAATATTTTGGGCTTTGCACTTCAGGGCCATCACAGAATATGGATGGACGGTCATTAATTAACCTAATTGGTACGAGGACATATGTCAGAGAAGGATACATGTGTTTAACATAACCGCTCATTGTTTATGCAATCTGTGTGTGTTAAAATAAAATGAAAATTAAGGAAAAATCTTACATAGGAAAGCCATTTGACTTGCATACATGCAAAAGAATGGATGCTCCGTTTTATGGGAATCTTGTGATAAACTAAGCAATAAGTAAAGAGAAAGTGCCGTGCTGAAGGTTTATTTCATGAATAGTAATACAATGGCAGTAAACTGCAGAATGAAAAAGGGATCCAATATTTCCATTGGGTTGCAGCAGCAAATAGAAATACTTTATCCACTTAGTTTATGCAAATACTAGTGTCTCAGGAAAAAAGGGTGCAAAATATTATGTTATTTTTGCAATTTATTGCCTGTCTCCATGCAGTGTTAATTGTGTAATAAACATAAACTGCCTGAGCAGAAAAGGTCACATAGTAAACATTGTGTGGGGAGAAAAAAATCTGAACGTAAGCCAAATTAACCGGTGGATAGTGGAGAAGGAGGAATCTTTTTAGAGAATGCCGGCACATTCATGCAGACATATCAGAGACTTAAGCAGGGATTCACAGGATGTGCTCAACCTTGGAATGTAATTTGAGGCGTAACTGATTTCAGGTGTGTTCATGGGACAGGAAAAAAATAGATTCAAATTGCATCTTCACCTAATTATTATGAATATTAATATGACACTATATAGTCTTATTTTCAATTGGGACCAGCGACAAAACAAAAATTCTGTCAAATATTCGCACCATGAGTTACCTAAAAAATCATCTCCTGGGTTTTTTTTTTTTTTTTCCTAATTTGCAAGGATATCTCTAGGATTAAAGGTCGTGAGCCGCAGAGAGTCTGCATTTAGGTGACCTTTTAGTGTTTCCACAATGTTCCATTACTAGCCCTGTACTGACAGGTAACCCAGTTAATAAAGCCCAGCTTAATAAAGCCCAGCTTAATAAAGCCCAGCTTAATTAAGCCCAGCTTAATTAAGCCCAGCTCAATTAAGCCCAGCTGGGATGTAAAAATCAGTCTCCTATTAATCCGGGTTAAAGGAGCCTCTGCGTTAGGACTTTGTTCAGGTATATTAGGTGGATTCAGTCGCTCTCTTGAAAGAGAGGTGGGGGGAACTCATGGGTATAAAGTAAATTGCTTGGTTGTTAATATTTGTCCTTTATTTTTTTTCTTTTTGTCATTTCGAATTATTAACTTTGGTCTTGTTTTCACCCTTGCGGGAAACCACCCAAATATTCGGCTAACCTGTAGGCACATTGTGTTTTGAACATGGAAAGGCCGTGTGGGGATAAAAGGATTGATGAATGACTGTTTTCTGTACCTTTTCCCCTACGTAACATCCACCCATTCCATGTACGACATGGGACAGGGAAAGGAAAGAGCTTCGGTCATTTTTTATCAACCCAGTCACCGGAGACCCCCAGACAGTCCACAGGAGAGCTGGAAGCAGGGAGGGACCATATATATGCATTGTCCTGGGATTCCTGTGAACTAGGTTGAGAAGCGATGCCATAGGTAATAGGGTGCCAGTCCATTTCCGGGAGGCAAATTTCACATCATAGGACACCCAAGCATCTCAGGGTTGTAGCCCCCCCCCCTAGTAAATCAAAACCAGCTAGTACAACCCCCCAATAATTTTGTTTCCCTGTAATGGGTGGAGACCTCAACCCCGCCAATGTTCCAGCCAAAGTTACGCTCTTGTGAGAGGAGATGCTGCAAACCCCCATAGAGGCTGCAGGATTTGATTGATTAATTGATTTTAAACTTTACTATCATCATTGTTCATTTATAAATGAGAGGATTAAACCTATGCCAATAAATTAATGTCTGATATGAGGCAATGCCATGTAAAATAAAAACAGTACAGTATAACGGTGTAATACTACTGCATATTATCTCATATTGTCCAATAATTCCCAATCAGTGTTCATTTTCTCTTTTCTGGTAATTAAATACTCATCAGCCTCAGTATTAGTAGAATCTCCTAGGCCTGATGTAGACTATAATAGACATATGGTTGCCACGGAGCCCTTAATGACAGTTACGAGGACGTCTAATATAGACTGAGAATTCTACCTTCTGAGCCACGTTTGATATTTTGCGAATGTCTTGTATACTGGCATGCAGGGTTTTACATTAGTTGGCTTCAAACAAGCTGTGACCCCCCCCCCACCCCGGAACCATGAGCAAGGTAGGTTTGAAGATTGATGGTTAGACGTTGTGTATGTTTTTTGAGCAAATTAAATCAACTAAATCAAGTGATGTCATCCTCTGCACTCCACATCATGCCTTATAACACCCATTAGCCATAAAATTATTCAGCAGTAAAGCACAGATTTGCAAGAACTGTATTGCTTAATGCACAAAATAATTTTATAGACCCTGTTGATTACTACAAAATCAATCATAAGAATATCTTGTTTCTATGCAGCACCTTTCTAAAAGAAGCTATTAAACCAAAGTTTGAGTTAAGTTATGCAGCTATTTTCAAGTATTTATTTGTAATATTTCCATAAGCAGTGCATTCACACATTGCTGGCTCTGTGCTGATATTTTCTTACCCCAATTCTCTTTTTTTTATTAAAATGAATTTGCTTATATTTTTGTGCTAAATTATGAATTCCATCCTCAGCATGTATGTTCTTAGTGGTCAGCGTCTATCAGCCTTGGATGCAGTTTTGCAAAGTTAAAAAGCAGAGTGTCTGCTAACCACTACTTTTGTAGCACTATTGGATGAAAAGAAAGCTCAGGTGCAGAGCTTAAAGCTACAAAATCATGTCATTGTATGGACATAAATCATAAAGCACCCATAGACTTCATTAAAAGATTCAATAAAAAATAAACAATGTAATATTATCCAGCTGCTTAACAAATATTACAATTGATATATTCAATACATTTATACATGTAATACTATTAAGATAAATATATGTCAATTCATTATGTGGACCTTGAGAATTCAAAGTAATTGTCTAGCATTGTTGTGTCGGAGGATTACTGAGCATCTGATGGTTTGGTTAGTGGAAACAGGATTGTAACAAAGCATTTTATCCCTAGCTTAGGAAGTAATCAAATGACCAACACTACATACACTGTTGGAAACATCCCCTAGAGATAGGCTGTACCGTTACATCTTAACAAGAACATTTTGTAATGTGTTAATACACAAGCCTATTATGGCGAATAAAAATAAACATTGTCTATAACATTCTGTTACAGCTGTGGAGGTTTTTAATGCCCTGCAAGGACCTTTTCTAAATGTTACTTTTCTATCGTCAACATTCCAAAACTATTGTTGATATGCTGCTGTTTCTTTAAGGGTCACGGACCATTTCTGTGTCTTCAGTAGCTGCAGTAGCAATAGTTTCTGCTGACTTAGGGCGAAATATTTTATTTATAGCAGATTCATTATGCTGGAAATTGTGGGCTACCTCTTTGTACTAGTTGATGTAATGAAACCACACTTAAGTGCAAAGTAATGAATGGATTTTGAAAGGCTTTCCCAGGTGAAAGAGCAGAGATTTGAAAAGAAAGGCTCTATTCCTGTACAACAGCGGTGTTCATTGTATTATTTTACATAATGGAAGTAGTATTAAAGTGGTTTCTGTTTACATACTGGCTAAAAACCCAGAGCTAGAGCTTCTATTGCATGATTGCTTTAAGGGCACACTTTGGTATATTATCATTTCCATGTATTAAACTTATAAACAATATTGTGCCTGCAATACCGCATTTCAGTTATTATGCACACAATAAAAGTTGGAGCTGAAAGCGGGCCTACCACTTCACAAATCTGACAAATCTGAGAGACAATCAGAAGCTTTCATTCTTTGTTAGTTTGTGGTTTACGTAAAAACGCTCAAAAAAGTTCAAAATGAACCTCTAATGTTAAATATAAAACATTTCACTCTGCACTTTATCTTCGAAGTACATTAAACGGAAACTGATGGTTAGGGTGAAAAAAGAAAATGCCCTTCCCTGATTATGGATGATGTTCCCCACCTTGGTCTTGTCTCTTATCTATTCTATAACATTATAAAATAATCTTGTTCAATAATTAAGCACCATAAAAAATAAGACAAAGTAGCTCTCGTACACGGTGAGTTAGAGGTCTTGAATAATTAACATGTTACGCAGTAAACCATTTTCTTGTTCATGAATATTTTGTCTTTAGATTAGTTTACTTTGTTTTATTAGAAACACAATATTTTCAGCATCCTCCGTTTCAGATTTATTTTCTGCTTCGTATGTTAAAGTGATCATGCTTGCGAAATTATCCGCCGACTGAATATTCGGTTGCTAATTAACAAGCAATTGAAACATCTTGAAACATTAGTACCAGCTCCCCAGGTAATACTGATGCCTTAAGACTGTCATCAGCCGACGCAATGTTTCAACCCTATCTAAACAGCGGGAGTCGGTGATAAATTAAATTAGCTTGTTGTGATCCATCACAGGTAGCATGCGGAAGAGCGTCGGAAACACGTGAGAAAAATTGGGAAAGAAAAAAGAAAACTTACGAGAGAGTTGCTATGAAGTTCTTCAGCTCATGCGAGGTTTAAACATTTAAACACTCTGAGCTATTAGTTAATTTCTCCCCAAGTGAGCTTGCTGGATGGAATGACCCCCTCTCGTTTGTAAATTTCTTATGTTCTTGTATTATATACTGGACAGGACTGGACAAATATGTATACACGGGAGTGTACTTATTTAAATCAGAATCAGAATATCTTTTCCCCAATACATATTTTTTTGTTGTTCAAAAACACATTTGCAAAAGTCTTTACATGAGCACATGCTTTTTTAAACTTAATCTTATTATGTCACGACAGCCGAAGATTCAAATACCCTTAAGGATTCATATTATCTGTTTACCCTCATCTAGTCAAATTTGTTTGCTCAAGATTTGACCAATTTTCTAAGATGAAATAACTGTTACTTATAAACAGTGATAAAACGTTCAGGCAGCATTTCCAAAATACGGTATTCAAATGATTCAAAATGTATTAAATTGCACTCCTTAGTGTGAGAAACACATATTGATAGCAACAAAATGTCCCAAGTACCCATTTATGTCAATCCATTATGCAGAAAAAATAAATTAATTGATTTAATTCAGCAGGCTTGTTCTGTAAAAAAAAAGAAAAATGCAAATTGTTGTTCTTGGTAACAATGCTTGTCAATAGCATTCATTATAACTAGACACTGACTACTAAACAGGCTCACTGAGCGATCCATGTTTAAATAATCCATTTATATTCCATTGAACTGCTAAAGACTTGCAGTAAGTCACTAATATCTTGAGACTCACCAAATGTAGCTATTTGACCCAGTTATGCCGTAGTTCTCATCACACATGAGAACATGTTCCCATTAAATCAACGAGAGAGGAAAATGAATCAAAAATGACATGTTGACAGATTGTGCAAAGACAATTGGCATGAATAACTATGATTCTGAAATATATTTTTCCTCTGGAGAGTTTTCTTCCATTATCTTACTGGATGTAAATGAAAAAGATCATTTATAGAACACATACAGAAATCCTGTTTTAAATGTGGAATTTTATTAACAATGGGGTTCTGAATATAGAATGTTAGTTTTTGTTGTACTTGCCAATAAATGGTTTATATAATAGCGAGCAATTTCATCTGTGCACAGTCATATACAGTATATTAGTCCTTGTTCACTCAGTGTAAACATAGGATATACGATCTGTATAATATATTGCCATGACAAGTCTAGAATTCCTAATCTTTCATTGTGTTGCTATACTCAAGTCAGTGATTCGTACATATCTCAGGTCCCCATTTATAGCTTATATTAAATAAATATTGTTATGCATGTAATGTGATGCACATGTTGTGCCATCTTCAGCTGATTCAAATGCATGAATAAATGAATTAGATTAATTAATTATAATTAGTTGGATGTGGAAACAATTGGCATGTAATGAGATAAAAGTTTGGTAAAGATAATTGTTTTTACTCCAGTTAGCCTGATATTTTCATATAAAGAAAACACTTTGCATATGGCATGATCAATGTTACTTTATTTTAGCTTCTCTGCATCTTATATATAATGTCATGTGTAGATCAACTTCATCAAAATAAAATGATCATACGGCCTTGTTTTTTAATGTGATCATTTTGAAGAACAAGAAGAATGATCAGTTAAGAGCTCGACAAACGAAGGTGCAAATTCCAAATAATACAAGTACAAATAATCTTGGACTGGAAAACCGCAGATGCAAATGCTGTTCATTAGTATATCCCTCGATGGGCATGACTATGGAGTTGACACAATGTGTAGCAGGATGGGGCTGGGTTGATGTACTGGTGGGAGGGGCTGGGACAGGGTGGGGCTGGGTTGATGTACTGGTGGGAGGGGCTGGGACAGGGTGGGGCTGGGTTGAT
>JAABNY020000040.1:6822151-6840505 GCA_015164015.2 Brevimyrus niger | reverse complement strand
CCCAGGCGGAGACTCGAACCCAGGTCCCAGAGGTGTGAGGCAACAGTGCTAACCACTGCACCACCATGCCGCCCCACTTTATTGATTCATATGCTAACAATACTAATATGATGATTTAGTTTTTTTATTGAACTTGTTATTTTTACATTTAAGAAGGAGGCTCAACAGATATTTTTGTACCGCTGGTGTATAAACAAACAATACACATTATAGCAAATAAATATTATAGCAAAAAAACTT
The DNA here is from genome assembly GCA_015164015.2 of Brevimyrus niger. Classification (NCBI taxonomy): domain Eukaryota; kingdom Metazoa; phylum Chordata; class Actinopteri; order Osteoglossiformes; family Mormyridae; genus Brevimyrus; species Brevimyrus niger. The sequence goes on along the minus strand of JAABNY020000040.1, from coordinate 6,840,265 downwards.
ATAGCAAGTTAAAAATACATAGTTCCCACTGTGTGGTGAATATTTAATAATTTTTGTTTGTATGTGTGCTTCTTTTTTTTTGTATCTTCAAGTTGTGTCAAACTAACAAATACCATATGTCATTTTAATTTAAAGATGAGACATAAAACATGACGCCACTCAGGGCTGCTAAAATGCTGAATTCATTAAAGGTCTGACTGTCCTGTGGCAGGAATGATGTCATCTGTGACAGGAATGATGTCATCTGTGGCAGGAATGATGTCATCTGTGGCAGGAATGACGCCTGAGACTGAGAGGCTTTGCTTTTCAGGATCTACATGTCATCAGCACCGATGAAAACCGGGTCGTGGCTGCCGTGCAGGAGTGGAACCAGAACGACACTTACAACCTGTATGTGTCCGAGGCTCGTGGGGTCTACTTCACGCTGGCGCTGGAGAGCGTCATGAGCAGCATGGGGCCCGAAGGCAACGTCATGATTGATCTCTATGAGGTATGTAGCTTTATGGATCTTTGTCACTTCACCAGAAGACGAACTGCTCTGTGCCGTTGATCTTTTACTGTCCAATATTATAGGTCAGCGTTTTCCAATCGGGTCCTCAGGGACCCCCGGACGGTCCACGTTTTTGCTCCCTCCCAGCTCCGACAAAAAAGTGGACTGTCTGGCAGGGAGGTGGGATGGGGAGAAACGTACATGGGCCATCTGGGACGGGGAGAAACGTACATGGCCCATCTGGGGCCCCCCGAAGCCTGGGTTGGAAAATGCTGCTATAGGTGACCTCTGACTTTCATGAAGGTATTAGAACTATTGGATAGTCAGTATTTAATTGATTGATGGTAAAATTCATTGGATGGTGTATTATTGTGAATTTTAAGGTTGGCTACAGTTTTTCACATCATTCAAAGCATGCAAATAGGCAGATTCCTCAAAAATATAAACTCTCACGGCCAAAGGTTTACTTACATTTGTGTGATTTAGTCTGAAATTCACAGCATGAATGTTTCATTAAAGTTTTGCTTTTTGGAGTAATACTACTACCGTTCATTTTTCACGTTATATTCTCACATGCATTTTCATTATTCAATATGCGTTTTAATTTCCTCCCTTAATAACAATCATTCATGCAGATCGGCAAGATGGAATGGTGTAGATTCCCAGAATTGTCACTTTTGCACCCCTGTAAAGCGACAAAATATGGATAATTTCAAAACTGACATGCACCTTAAGGAAGAGTGCATTCCTATTTCCGTTCTAAACACATGGCATTTACTTTCCTGCTGCCTTTCTAAAATTATCTAGGACTGATTCATTTTTCAGCTTTTTCGATTTTCCTAGGTAGCAGGGATAAAAGGGATGTTCTTGGCAAACAAAAAGCTTGATAACCAAGTGAAGACCTATATCACCTACAACAAAGGCAGAGACTGGCGCTTACTTCAAGCCCCTGTTACAGACCTTAGGGGGAATAGCATTCACTGCATACTGGTAAGTATGCACTTGTCAAATCCTTCCCACCATATATGAATGATTCAGGCATTGATGATTTCAAAAGGAACAGTCATATTTATGCAGTATAAAGATTCCTCCAAAGATTGATGTGTCCTCAAGCGGATGTTTACTGTAAACCTGGAACATTTACATAGAGACATTTTAACAGCTTCCTGAATGGTCAGGTAGATTTCTGATTACTTAATTATTGCTTTTACTTTTAAAATTAATCGTTTGCCTTTTTTTTTCCTGTATGAAGTTTACATGCTGTGTTTCAAATGGAGGTTTATAAATAACGTGCTTTTAGTAGCTTGATTTCTGTGAAAACGGCGGCTACTCGTTTGTCTTGTCAGGAAAGAGCAAAAGGTCAGTGATGCAATCAGAATTCTGAAAGGGGCAGATTGACTCCGATTCAAACCTGAAAATGGCATCCAAGTTTTTAAAGTTTTAATAAGTTCCAAGTATAACAATTGTTTTTAGGCTTCACCTTTTTATTAGAGGAGCTTGTTTAGGTTTAGGTTTTTGGCTTTGTGGAGCACATAAAATTTTTGATTGTTTGCAACAATTCTTTCTTCGACTACCCACATAATGATCGTCTCAGATTAACACAATGAGGCAACACATCATAGTTTCTTAGATATTCCCCGAGTACCTCTTTATATAAGGAAAAAAAGGGAAAAAGGTTGTAACCAGATAGCAGAGCATGTTAGGTAAGTTTCTTTTTTTTTCACACCATCCTGCAAAGCGTTTCCATTTCACAGGGCCTGCTGTTACAAATTGACTTTTAAGCTCCTCAAAGGCATATTTAATGTGGGTCCACCACTAAATTCTTCAATCCAAGAACGATGGCTATATAAAAGAACTATTTTATTGGAGTACTTCAGAAAAAAAAACTGTCAAGTTTCTCTTTTATTACTAGTATTAATGGTTGTCATTTGGCTTACATTGTGGTACATTCAAAAACCGATATTATGAACAACAATGTACATGATTGCAGCTTTATGTGATCTTTTGAAACTACTCACTTAATTTAATTGCTAAAATGTAATATGCTGAGGATTCAATATAAATTTGTGGAGTACTTCCCTGCCTCCCTTTTCCTGTCTCATTATGATTTGCGTCTCTCTCAGCCGTACTGTTCGCTGCACTTACATCTTCATGTATCGGAGAATCCGTACACTTCCGGAACCATAGCCAGCAAAGAGTCAGCGCCTGGTATCATTGTGGCATCGGGTACGTAAAGATCCTGAACCCTCCACCTGAACAGACACTGTACTCCATTCTTTTGTACACCAACGGGATTGGTGTCCATGTCGTTATTTGTATTTTCATCAATTTTTTCTGCCTTTTACTTAGTGATAATTAGTAGAAAAAAAAAATAAGCAAAATTTCCAGCATAAATGTATGACTGTTACATACTGGGGAAGCACAAGCAAGGCTCGAGGTGTTGGGAGAATATGGGGTTTAATCACAGGAAAGACACAACCAGGAGACAACCACATGACATCAATGACTGGTGTGGGGAAACATATTTTAACACAGACTTAAATAAACAGGATTAATTAACATGACTGGAAACAGCTGGTGACATCAGGATTCCACATGAGGTAATGAGGGGGTGTGGCACAAAGGAGGATCGGATGAGCAGGGCATGGCAGGGACCGAACAGGAACTAGGAAAACTATGCAGACTCGAACAGGGACACCAAGGGTGGGAACAGCAGAGGGACGACAGCAGGGCACACGGACGGAAAGAGGAGCAAAGGGACCAGGAGGCAACAAAGGTGGGACAGAGGGATGGGAGCAAACACAGGAGGCAAGGAGAGAAAGGGCAGAGGGCACCTGGGAGCTGGAAGGAACCCTGGTGGGTGGAAGGTGGGAGCCGCAGGGGCCACCGGCAACTGCTAGGCCGGAGCAGGAGGAACCCTCGGTGACCGTGAGGCAGGAGCCAGCGGGGGCGCCGTAGGGGGCGAGAAGGAAGGCGGAGGGACTGCTGAAGGAGGTGAAGGGGACAACAGAGGAGGCGAGGAAGAAGCAGAAGCCACGGCAGGTGTTGGAGGCGGGACCGCAGCTGGCTGACAAGGGACTGTAGGAGGAACCATAGGTGACTGCCAAGCAGGAGCCAGGGGAACCACAGACAACTGCTGAGCAGGAGCCAGAGGAGCCAAAGGCGACCACCGAGCCAAAGCAAGCGGGACCGAAGGCAAGCTGGGGGGGCAAGGCGGGCGGGACCCGACCCGGGCACAGGTGTCTTCTTCCTCTCCAAGAGACCGAGAGACAGGGACCCATGGATCTGCCGTGATGAGGTGGTGGTTGGAGTGACCCACCGGAGGGGTTCAGTGGGGCTGGAGCAGGAACCGGGGGGGCAGGAGCAGGAACTGGGGGGTCGGGAGCAGGAACTTAGGGGTTGGGAACTAGAACTGGGGGGGGTTGGGAGCAGGAACCAGGACAGGAACTGTAGGTGCTGGCACAGGAACCACTGGGACATGAACCACGGGGGCAGGAGCATCACCTGTAGCGGGCATATGAGCCTCCTGCATCACCGGCATCTTCTTGTTGAGTCCGATCATTCTGTTACATACTGGGGAGGCAGAGGCAGAACTTGAGGTGTCAGGAGAATATAAGGTTTAATCACAGCAAAGACACGATTGGGAGACAACCACGTAACATCAATGACCGGACTGGGGAAACATACTTTAACGTAAACGTAAATACACAGGTTTAATCAACATGACTGGAAACAGCTGGTGACAAACGGATTCCACATGAGGTAACGAGGGAGCATGGCACACGGGAGGAACGGATGAGCAGGGCACGACAATGACCTTCACCACTCCTTGTTCACATTAGCAGTTATAGCAGGCTACTGCTGTTAATCTATTTTTGTTTAACCGCACAGTGCCTTTATTTAGTGTATTCTGTACAGCACCTGGGTTCACCTGGGTCCACAGTTCTCCTGGGGGTAGGTCTCCAGGAACCCATAGCTCATATCCTCGAGGTAGAGAGAGGCTTGAGTTTCATCCGGCTGAGCACCTCTATGCTACAGGAAGAATACCAAGCACCTGGTGACTGGGATTTGGCTGCGAGAGAACCTCACATTACTCATCGTAATCTGCTTCTTGCTAGAAGGAAATTTGCAAGCTGGTTCCTTCTCCCCTGGACTGGGCTTCCATAAAGCATAGCTGGTCCAAGCACATATCGTTTTGTCAAGGATTTTATTTATACTGCTCCAGTAATTATACATTTGTAAAATAACTGCATAATATTGTACAAAAGCTTTCAGTTAAAAAAAAAGTGTTTCCAAATACTATGAAATTGAAAAGGGATTGCTATGCAATTTGTAACAAAATCCAGAGAACGTATCTGTGTCTCAGAGTTTGCTCGTGCAATGATGATGTCATTTCATTACCTCTCTCTTGTCATGCTTTCTTATTACCAATGGGAAGTAACTAGTTACATGAAGCAGTGTTGCATAATTAAATGCAATTGTGAAGGCTTATATATTCATTCATATATTCATGAATTTATTCGCACGGTTAATGAAGTTAATTTAATCTCCATGCTTAAATGATATGAAGAACTGCATTTTTTTCCCAGGATCCATTGGTGCAGAGTTGACAACCAATAATGTCAGTATGTTCATTACATCAGATGCTGGCAACACATGGAGACAGGTAAGGGTTAGGGAGAGGATAGGCTTGGACTTCTTAAAATTCTTTTTAAATTCCTGAACATTAAGGCTAAAACACATCTTAGGTGCTGTACCAATAGGTTTGTATAATTATATAAACTGCTTATTATATATAATGCTTATATAAACTTGTGTCTCACTGTTCTTCGGAAAGAATGTTCAAATGCAGTGCTAGCTTTTGCAAAGCTTGCTATTTTAGTGTTCACAACTGTCTAAAAAGCATTAAATTATGTACATTTTTAAAGTTTTAATATAACTATTTATATTATTCAATAATGATCCCAGATTTGGTAAGAGAGCTGGAAATTATATACTGTGTAATTGTGTAAACAAACACAGCCGCAACTTAATTACACATCGACAGTGCAGCTCACACACCGCTTGCATTCTGAATGAGTTCAGCCTAGTGTGCCAGTTGCTTTGTGATGCATTATGTCGAATAAAGCATCATTCATTTCACAATCGGGCTGAATGTCTGCGGATTTCAGCTTGCAAAGTCTTGAATGCAACGGCATACCTTGACTTATAAAAATATCCCAAAATTTTTCACACTAATGTTTTAATTATGTTAAAGTGAAAGCTGCAGAAAGCTGCTTCATAAATCACCGTACAACTCAATTATAGAAAACAATTTCCAAACAATGTTTGAGCACAGCTGTTTCAGGCATTTCATAACATTATTTAAACATTTATGTGGGTCAGTGGCATTGCTGAAAAGGCATTATTGCCAACTGTTAACTTTTTTAGATGGACTTCTTTTTATAGATACCTTTATACTGTATATCACCACATGCATTTTTAAACTGTATTGACAATTCGGACACACACATTGAGAATTTTGTAATGAAATTTGATACTGTAAACCACCTTTATAAAATTACTGTACTAACAGTTTCATCATTTATTAACTTTCAGATATTTGAGGAAGAGTACAGTGTGCTTTATCTGGACCAAGGTGGTGCTTTAGTGGCAATCAGACATACTCCACTTCCCATCAGACATCTCTGGTAATAAAAATAATAATGTGCATGATGTAATTTTTTGTAATTAGATTGTGGTTTTTTTCTATGAAGGTGAAGTTTTATGAAGTTATTGACAATTTGTATGTATCAGCATAATATGATATAACGCCACATTATTTAATAACTCAACAAATGTAATGAATTTTCCCTTTATTAAGTAATAGCTCCTGCATTTTGAAATAATCTGCCTAACTTTTTAATAGATAGCTTGAACGCAATATGTAGTCAACTTCCCCGCATTCCCCCAGATGTAATTCATATAGATGAATCCCATAAAGAACGATGTGGCCCCAACCGGATTGGGGAGACAGGGGCCCCATCCTGGAACCGGGCCTGGGATGGGGGAGCAAAGCCTGAAAGGAGAATATGGGTCCGCCCTCTTGGGGGCTCACCATCTGCAGCAGGGGCCTTGGAGGTTGGGTGCAGGTGTAGAACGGAGAGAAGTTGACCCCCTCTGGGGACTCCATTGTACTGCTGGAAGACTGTAACACTCATGTAACCAATGACAGTGAGAGCTACGGCCTGGCCAATCGTATTCGAACATAAGGGTGTTCATAAGAGCATCACAGCACCCTAGGCTGCAGCTTGATGATTGGTTTTGTAATTTTATCATCGGAATTGTGTTGGTATGTTTTGGACAATCGGGTGAAATGAGTAGCCGTGCTGTCAGTCGATCAAGTTCCGGGATTCCATTGCTGCGGCGGCTGTCCAGGGCTGTGGCCATAAATGTGTTGGCGCCTGTTGTGGTGACATCGAACCCGGTGGTGGACACCAGTAGTAAAGAGAGCGTTCAGGCTGAAAAAAGGAGGCTGTCAAAGCTTGGTTAGAGGGATTCCCGAAGCAGCAACAGGTACCAGCAGGCTAAGCAGAATGCCGCTGAATGCTCCGGTGGTGCTGGAGGAGGTGGCTGGGGAGGTCTGGGCATTCCAGCTTAGACTGCGGCTCCCGCGATCTGACCCTGGAGAAGTGATGGATAATTGATGGATGGATGGATGGATGGATGGATGGATAATTGATGGATGGATAGATGGATGGATGGATGGATGTATATTACCTATTGCAGCGGTTATTCCAAAATGTGGGAGTTGCTCTTTGTATGATGAAACTGCAATAATGTGGTGCATCACGTAATATCCAAACAGAACAGATCTCTTCATATACACCTGGTTGAGTTAATATGGTGGTATCATATAATGCATTGTTACAAGGTACACTAAGTAAGTGTTCTTCATGCTTTCCTACAGGCTGAGCTTTGACGAAGGGAGAATCTGGAACAAATACAGTTTCACTACTTCCCCTCTCTTTGTGGATGGAGTATTAGGAGAACCAGGGGAGGAAACACTTATTATGACGTGAGTGAAGAGTAATAATAAGTATATTACTCATTTATGGAGGTTAAAGAGTAACAACCAAAGACAAACATATTAGGTGCTGCAATCATAATAAGTACTTTGGAATGTAATTGTAATTTTAATGACTATGTCAAAATGTAATGTCAAACTGGCCGTGGAGTTTTTTGTGTTTTCATAGCCCAGATGAATTTTAATTTAATTAACACATTTATTTTTAAACTGCTTTTCGATGCCATAAGTTTTCATATTTCAAATATCCTGGGTATCATACCTGCTTAATAATCATCAGCTACTTAATTGCATCAGAAGGGCTCATTATACTTTTTATTTAATGATAGATGCATTGTTTATTTATCTATAAATTAATAGCTATACCAACAATAATGAAATGAATCTGCAAGGCACTGAGGTAGTAATCTGTCTAAATTTATAAACTAAAAACAAGGTACAGGCATAATCTACACTTACTAAATCACATAACATCTTTTATATCCTGCCTAGTGTAATGGGCTAGTAATAATACTTTTCTGCAAGGTTACCTCATCAAATTGGTGATTCCTGGGAGTCTGAAGGCAATGGCCAGTTTAAGATTGAAAGGGTTTTGAGGTATAAATATATTGATGCTGTGACTTTGTTCTGTGTCAGTCAGTAATTTCGATGCACTTTGAAGGCTTACTGAATCATACGCCCGAGCCTAAGAGAATGAAGGAGGGAAAATAACCCTTATTGCCCATTTTTTTCTTTCATGAATAAAATTCAAGGTCTACTAAAGATCAAAACACATTCCCAGAGCATTTTGATCAGTAGAGATCAATGGCTTACAAACCAGTAACTAAAGCACATGAAAAAGATTACCAAAAACGAGGACTTAAATTGGGAATGAGAAGTTGGTTGAACATACTCTCTGCAACGAGAAAATACCTATGTATTATCCATGTTTTTCCTTTCATGAATGTGAACAATATTTATAAGTGAATATGTAAAGAATATATATTACTTTTAGCCTGCAAAAATGTTTTAACCATTTTACTTCCAGCACTTGCTAGTCTGTTTTTACCTTATTCTTCCCACATCATCTCAGAGATCCAGTTTCTTATTTGTGGTCTCCAACATACGTGCAGATGTTTCGTTCAGCAGATAACCGAGCAAAAGAGAAGAAAAGCAAAGTGAAATATTGTTGACTTATCAATGGAATTGCTTAATTGAAGGTTAAGTTCTGGGAAACTCTGTGACAGTTTGTTTGCTGGCACGGATTAGCCATCAGAACATTTGGGAATTTCCCCCCTTTTGACTGGTCTTGAGATGAGGCCTGGTCTCTCTTCCCCAATATCGGCATTTCCAGTATCATTGAGAGTGGCAAAATGAACCAATGGCCAAGTCCCTGGTTGGCGACAAAATATACTAAGGGAAGCCCCCCACTGGCAAAATATCACACTGTGGCTGGTGGACAGCAAATTCCGAGAATGTTTTTCGTTGCCAGTTTTCCATGGCTGGTTGACAACAAGTTGATGTGAAAAATTTGCCAAAACTAGCCTTAGCATGATGGTCAAAAAAATTAAAGAAATACCTTATGTACAATCTGAAAGAAGTTGTTCAAGGGGGGAAAGGGGGCAGGGGTGAAGGATAGGGGCAGTACAACTGCTAAAACTAGTGCTGTTGTATGTACATCATGTATGCATTGTAATAGAATTCTTGCTATAGAGATAATGTTGGTATGCAAATGGTGGCTTAGACCGGCAGAGATAACAGTAATTACAGAGAAATATAGCAATATTCTCAAATGTACAATAATTGTACAGTATATGGTTGTGAGAAATTTCAAAAAGAGTCCTTTTATAAAACTACTCAGGCAGCTTTCTAGAATGAGAATCAAATGGCAAGTCAGCAGTATGTGGAAGATAATCATTCCATTTACAACTATGCTAAGGCTCAACAGAACAGGTGCAGTACGCAAATGCTGGCTGTGCGAAAATCAGAGGCAAAGAGAATCCAGATAACTTGTGTAAGGCCAGGATATCATGTGGACTTGTGCGGAGAGGGGAAAAATGGAAATGCACGCCATGGAGAACACACCAGGAAACTTACTGGCAGAGGAAGCGATCTTGGAGATAATTCCTGCCACCTTGGCCATGCAAATGAAGATCGGAAGCCAAAGATGGTTCAGCAGATGCGTTACAGTGAAGCAACGTTGCACTTTTTAACAAATTGAGGAAATGCTCATGTGGAATCACGGCCAAACATTTTTGGACGCGGTCAGTTGAAAACACAGGGACAGATATTCAGAAACGGCAGGTAAAACATCAAGGAAGTCGGCGTCCTTCGAATTTCAATGAAGAGTAGAGAAAGTCGGCGTTCTTCGACTTTCAATGAAGAGTAGAGAAAGTCGGCGTTCTTCGACTTTCAATGAAGAGTAGTGATCAGAGAGAGAGAAGATACCAGGCAGGCAGATTAACAGGCTGTACACTGAACCATATGAAATTATTTAAAATACGGAAAAATTACCACATGTATCTGATCAGCAGACACTTAGCAAAATATTAAAACTGTTTAAATGTTCAACTATAATATTGGAGATCTGGAGATTGAAATCGCCATTTTCCTTCTTGTAGAATATTCGGCCACGTCACCCATCGCTCTGAGTGGCAGCTCGTCAAAATCGACTTCAGATCCATCTTCAATAGGAGATGTAAAGAGGGAGATTATCAAACATGGCATCTCCATGACCAGGTGAGAATTTCTGCGTGGGTCTCCCCTCTATGACACAGGGATTCAGCTTTCAAAAGTAAGTGGATTAGATGCACAAATAATTAGTCCACAGTAGTACACAGTCCCAGCAAGGGTATCCAATAACACAATTACAATAACAGTCTGCTAATTACGCATCCAGAAACTGTAAACACCAAAATTAAAAAAAAATTCTTGACCTCAAACAGGGTAGTCTACATACCCACATTGAATATATTTTGGGAGTGATTTGTGTTTGCCTTCCATAGTAGAAAATGCGGTCATTGTGTAAATTGGGACCAGTGTAATAAGTTTAGCTGAGAAATATAGAAACATTACCACTGATGACTCAAACTAAAGTAGTTTTTTTTTTTTTACAAATCTTGATCTTCAATATAAATTGTAGTTACCAAGGGTATCAAATTGGTACCTTGTGAATCTTTAAGAGAGGTTTCTCTTAAGATCAAGATCACACACACATACATATGCATGCATTGCTGCAATAGCTGGCAAAACAATGCAGTAGAATAGCGACACACATTTGGAAACTCATATTAAATCATATGCAGAAGACAGGAGCAAAACAGGTATCAGGAAAAACCTAACAGTGCAAAACTGCCCCAGATATGACAGACTCTAGTGGAAGGGTGGATTATTGTCACCTGGCTGAAGAGGAATCTATACATGTAGAGAATTTAAAACTTTTAGATCAAAACTGTCTCCCCAGGTGAAAATATTCAACAACTTTTTTGACAGTGACACTGTTCTGGAAGAGTCTATATCAAAAAGGGAATATTGCTTCCTGACTGTTTTTTTTTTGCAGAATTTTCTTGAATAAATGTGTCACTACATTAGTATTCTACACAACCTACACGTAAATGTGACGAATGCAAAGCAATCTTTATGAATACCCAGTCATACATAACTAAGATGTATGAGTTTCTTGGTCTTACAAAAAAAAGTTTACCCAATGAACAATATCCATCTCACACTGTGTCAGTTTTACAAACTCAAAAATGACCCATAATAATATACACTGTATGCATGCAGTGAACTGAAAACATCCTCACCAAAGCCTAATAAAATAAATGAAGTTAAAAATAGAAAGGCAGCAGTTACAGTCTTTATTTTCCTAAGCAAATATGAACTGTTTAGTACTTAGACCAAGGAAGTAACTTGAAGCGTAATTACATGAGGAACATTTTGAACAACGTGTGTTGACGTGTGTTGAATCTGTACCAGGGGGAGCCATGCATCATGGGAGTGAAAAGGATATACCAAAAGCTGAAGCCTATAGCCAGGTGTGTTATGGGCAAGGATTACTCTGTCACCATGGCATCAGAACCCTGTGAATGCACTGAGTCTGACTTTGAATGGTGAGTAATTTACTCTTGGATACCTTTGATGAAAACATTGTTGTTCTTACTGTAGCTCTCAGAGCTTGTTGAGTAGCATGGTGTATAATGTACAACTGACTTAACAAAATGGTTATAACAAGAGGTCTGATACCCCCATAACATTGAGGGATAACTGTATATAAAGGAATCAATTACAGATCAAACACAGTTTACAGGATAGGCTGGGTTTGTGCATGTGCTTTACATTAAATCAGTCGATAAAGTGAATTTCCCCTCTGTGAATCCATTATGTTCTTCTTGCCTTAGAGCTGATACCATTGGTCATTGTGGCCATGGGTGGAATAATAACCCAAAGGCCTTTGACAGCGAAATGTTTGGAAAAATAGATAAAATCGTAGTGGCACTGATATAACCATTATGCATCGCCATGCCCAGAATTCTCATGAACATACAGAAAAAAAACATTATTTACAGTGACTATACAAACAAGATGACAAAATGAAGCGCAGATTTCAACCACAAAGGCAAACCACCTATATTTATTCCAGCATTCCACTACAGTCAGTAGGGGCTATATATAGTCATGTACAAAATATAAGCCTGAACCCCATAGAACAAAGACAGAACTCTGCAGTGATATGTTCTATATTACAGAACCAAAGAAAATGTTTTATGCTATTTTAAGGCTATGGAGGTGAAGAGATCCGCACGACGTGCAGCTAAATACATTTAAAAATGTTTAATGCACAGGTTGGACATTCCTTTTCAGTCATGGATTGAATACGCAAGTGCGTGGAGTGTGTTTAAAAACATATAATGAAGGAGCAGCAAACCTGTTCCACGGAGGGTCGGTGTGGGTGTGGGTTTTTGGGATGGCCTCTCAATCTGCCAATAATAAAACAGGGGTCCTCAAGCCCACTACTATTAAACATTTTACTTATCTGTGACCCAAACCACCGCCTGTGATTCGAACATGAATTATTACTAAGATCATAAGCGAGTTGGTAGTTTGAAATTGCCTACCCTAAGGCCATGTACGAACCAGAAGTACGGTTGTTGTCCAAGTCAATGGTATCAATTTATTTGCTTTTATAGTTCCTATGAAGTGATAATAGTTGAAAATAAAAACGTTTTACTGATGTTATTGGCCTGGCTGGCATTACATGTGAACTAAAATTAATGAACACCCTTCAGATGTGCGAATTCATGGTGTAAAAGCACTTGTTTGTTCATTTTCAATTGTGCTCTATGTCTGGAACTTTAAGTAACGTTAGTTAAAATTAATAATTATGATAGCGCATTGATTTACTGTTGTGACTCATCTGACTGGCACTATGTTGCCGGTTAAAGAAAATGAATCATCATTCTGACCAATCAGGTTTGACGATTCAAGAGTGTTGCGATATAGACCTAAATTAGTAATTACAGAAAAAGGTATTTTGTTTTCACTTCTTTCAAATGATCTTATCCCGATATATCCCTGGCTAAAATGGACTACCCCAAGCAGGTAGGTGACCCCGCATGTGCAGCCAGCTTAAATGCAGTGGATTTGCACCTGGATTTGCATCCTCCACTTATATCACATGCGGAAAACCAAGCACCATAAGCATGCATTTAATTCCGCCTTGTTATACAAAACAAAACATCAAGTAAGACAATTAAAATAATCAAGCTACTGGTTTATTGTAAAATCACTTAACCATTAACCAATAAGAGTGTTTGTAAATGACTATTATAGATCACTGCATTGTCTTGGTATCCTGCTCAGTTTTCACAGGCATGTATCCATGTGGCGTAAGAATGTTACAGATACGCCATTCAACCCAAAAGACATAAAAGGGAATTTTAAAAAACCAAAAACAGTGTCTTGAAAGGTAGCAAATGCTTTGGACTTGTATTTTATTTTTTTATTTTTAAATCTTGATGGTTCAGACAGGGTTGGCATCTTGCCATCCACTGTCAGCTACAGACCTCTCCCACATAGCCTCCCTCCTCTTCATGGTTGCCTCAGTGTGGAAATATGAACAGTCATTCTACAACCACATTCTTTTTACTGTCTCTGTGTCAGCTAATGAAGCAGTAAGCCCAGCTATTATGATCTTTCATGGTCTGAATCCATGTGAGGTTACTGTGGTTAATCTCTAGACTGAACTCCCTTCCCCAGAGATAATTTATAATTTAGACGGTCCGCAGCTCACTTTACAGCACGGCATTCCATTTTTGTCATGGAGTATTTAGTGTGTCGTGTGAAGAAAAGGGGTTACTTCTGCTTCAGGGTGTGACTTTTTACTAAAATCGGAACTTCTCGGAATGTGGAATGAGCATGAACATGCATTAAGAGTATTAAAGGCTTCATCACATACACAGGTATATACCATTGTGTTTTTTTATCAGTCTTTGTGCTCAGGTTGATTAATGAGCACTGCAATGGTGGCAAAGTTTGTGATGAATTTCTTATACCACACCGCATAGGCATAGGGAGGACCTCCCTTCCGTTTTAGTCTCTTTAGAGTTGTCGAGAGTTCTGGTTGCCCTCCACCACATGAATCTGTGCTCTAATGTTTCCTCCCCCCAGTAGGTATAACAGATAACATGCTACTCCCCTAAAAAATATAACTTGGTACCTTGGGTGGAGCTCAATATGGCTCCGTTTATGACATCATAAGCGGGAGGGGGTGTATCCCTTATTCTGATTGGTCGATGGGTTATGCCCATGTATTGTTGATAGGAGGGCATATGGGCATATGGTATCAATACATGCAATGCATTTTATTCTAACAAAGTTTAACAGCAACCCTTATCTTCCAAACCATATACCCGCCTATCAGCAACACATGGCTTAAGCATGTATGATACCATATATGGACATAACCCCTCGACCAATCAGAATAAGGGATACACACCCCCCAGCTTATGATGTCATAAACGGAGCCATATTAAGCTTTGCCTAAGGTACCGGGTAATACTTTTCCCCTAGCCTATTTACACTTTAGGGTCAACACTTTAGTAGCAATTAGTCCTACTTGGAGCTATAGTAGATCACCTCATTATCTAGATACACTGCATAGTAATCTGCAGAGCCACAATGTCACAGGAGTGCCATGCAACCCAAAAGGCATTAAATGGAATTAGAAAAACCTCAATGGTTTCCTGAAGCAATAAATACTTTGCTTCTAACTGTATTTAACAATAACCCTTACAGAAATGCACGGTAGTGACGAAACTGACAGATCCAGTTCTTCCTAGCTGGTCATCAATTCAAAATACGTGATATAGGTAGCAGACTGATATATAGCATTCGGCTTGGAGAAACTACTAGAACCAGGGACCCATGTGACTCTCACTGCATGAAGGATCTGTTGCCTCCAAGGTTCTTCTGGGTCTTTGTTCTTAATCATATTAATCAGATTAGCATGCTAGAATCGCACGCTTCTTTTTGTCTTTCTTCGAGACACAATAGGGAACTGGGTCTACTTTCCAGATGTTGAATAGTCTCTGCCATCTTGCATGAGGTTTGCTTGTGGATGATGGAAGCAGAAGTAGAACTTTTTGACCAAACAGATACCGTATCAAGTATGCTGGCTATGCCAATGCATCTGGTCCCATTGAGCTTTTTAAAAGTTCTGCTATGACTTCTCACGGTTTTTCTCTAAGTTCTTTCCCATGACATATTGAAAATCTCTTTTTCTGCTGTTGTTACGGCTGGAATGGCCAGTAGTCCCATCTCAGGACATCTATGCAAGAGCTCAAACGGTCACAGATGCCTATAGAATTTCTCAGTGGGTGTAAACCAGGAATAGCAGCTAATAGCATCTTATTCCTTATTTGTACCACTTAGCCATTTTTGTCAGCATGTTTTTGAGGATTTAAAACTTTTAAATAGACCTCAGTCTGAGGTGGTAAAGGCTGGTTTAGCTGGCCGGCATGCTTGGCTGCCATCCACCATCCTTGTGAAGTTGGCATGTTGCAGTTCCCTTTTAATGGTGGTTGCATTGCACAATGGGAAAGCCTCTTCATATCTGGTTGCATAATTGCGAATTTTCTGACTATGGAAAGGTATGTGTAAGTAAAGTCTGTCAGGGTCAGCCATTGTGGCCCCACTCTGAGTCCCTTCCCCGTTTGGCCAGCAGGTGTTGCTGTGAGTCCTTTGTGTTAGTCTTTGTTTTCCCTTGTTACATGTTTGGCCTCATGGCTCAACATGTTGAGCACGTGGCTGTCTGTGATTCTTGTTCCGTGTTCAAATCCTGCCTCCTCTGTTTGTGCATTTTGCTCCCTAGTGTTTTTCTAGTTCTTGTGTCTGATTTAGTGTTTGGTTTTGGTTTTGTTCCTTGTGTCCCTGCTTGTGTTTTTTCCTGTCTTTAATTCCCCAGTGTTAGTTTCTGTTTCCATATTTCCTTGGTTAGTTTCCCTGTCTTAGTTCTTTTGAGTTTATTAGTTTCATCTGTGCCTCATTTTCCCAGTCTTTTAATTAGCCTCACCTGTCCAGTGTTAGTCTCATTACCCCTTAGTATTTTAGTTCTTGCTTCTGTTCAGTTCCCCAGTGGTTCATTGTTAGATGTTAGATGGTTTTGTTGTTTGGGGAGTTTTGTTGTTGGGTATTTTGGTTTGTTGCCTATTTGCCTGATTCCCCTTTGTACATCTAATCTTTATTTTTCCCCCTTTGGTTTTTGAGCCCTCGTGATTGTTTTGGTTTTATGTTCATAGTGTTTTCTGTTCTGCGTAACAAACCCCATTTGTTGTTCATGGAGCCGCAGGGGGTTGTCCACCTTTTTTGTGCCGGGGTCATGCCACATTCCCGCACCAAACCCGTCCGGGTCCATGACAAAGTCCCCATCTAGATAGCACTACTGCATACTCCTCATCCTGATCCATAACCTACCATGCCCCATTTTCACTGTCTTCTTCAACCACCTTGGTTTTTCTCAAACAAGGGCTATAGTGACGAGTCGGCTCATTGCCGTTCAGTTATGTTCTCAGGCATTTCCTGTGCACATTGAAACTCAGATGGGTGTGTTTCGGGTACGACTTCCCTCATATGTCCCCATAGTCAAGGCTGCCTCTGTGAATTCCTCTTCCTCATGTAGAGAATTGTCTGGAAGAGGCAGCAGACCTGATTTCGCTTGGGTTCTACTGATAGCAGGACAACACATACTGACAACAGTTAAATAATACATAGACACAAATGGGGGCAGTATATTGGCAAGTACTTCAATGTTAATACCAAGGAATTACCTCAACTAGTAAGCATCCCAGTTCTGCGGAAAAGTTGGACCATTTCTTATCCATGACCGAATAGGCATCTAATTAATCGTCTTTCAGCCATGGGACCAGCCAGGATGCTACTCAGCTTCTGACTATTTCCAGGTTGCAGGATCTCATGCTGAAAACATAACAAACCATTATACTTTGCTTACAATACATCAAATTGATGAATATCTGTGTCTTGGTCACTTCACATTGACTGTCAGCATGGGTGTGGAGAGATCTGCAGCTCGTCGATGAGGGCTAGACTAGAGTTTTACCTGAGGACCACTTGTTAGTGCCAGGTTTACTGTAGTGTCCATGTCTGTATGATCTGTGCTTTTGGCTAATAGTTGGCTTCAAGTAAAAATGTCTTCAGGCCTCCCAATTCTGGGATCAGTTAGAAAGGCTCTGACCCAGAATTTGACCCAAAATCTGAGGATGCTGGCTCAGTTTTAGTCTTAGATTCTGCCTCTAAAGCTTCTGAGATTAATAGGCTGTAGTCACTGGCCTCGTTTCCCAAAAAAATTTGTCTGTGACAGAAGTTCCATCCTTCATTAGTTGCACTACTGTCTATCCCAGTTCTGACAACAAATGTGGAGATTCATGGGATAGGAATTGTAAAAAAAAAAAAGTCAGTAACAGCATTGAATAGGTGTTTATTTTTGGTACATCGCTATACTCAAGAGTCCTTGTCAACATTTAGAAAAAAACATCAAGACAGAACATATGCATTTACGCTACAGAGGACATTTTCCATTCATTTAAACATTCTCCTCCTCACTCCATTTTGGGGCTCAACTCAATCGCATAGAAACATTGCACTGTAATGTGTAGGCATACTGCAAATATGGACATTAACAATAATAGCAATAGAAAACCGTAACACATTCATAAATAAAACAACACAATCACAAAAAGGATTTTTTTCTACATTATTCGCCTGGCTAAAATGGCCTACTCAAAAGAGGTAGGAGTCATGCACAGCTCAAGTCAGACTCTACAAAGCCAGCTTAAATGTGATAACTCAGATTTGTACCCTACACCCACATGTGGGAATGGCAACTGTGACAAACTAAGATTTCTTCAACATCGGCCACGATAAGCACATTGAAAAATCCAGATGTTTGTTGTTGAGCTTCATGTGTAACATATAATAGCAGAAACATTAACCAACTTAAACGTTTTAATGAACTCCTTTGGGTGTGCAGTCACATAGTATGTAAACCAGGGGTGGAGCAGAG
>JAABNY020000040.1:6789376-6812035 GCA_015164015.2 Brevimyrus niger | reverse complement strand
TTTCAAAACTACCTGTTGTTTTTAAGGGCGGTTTTGAAATCTGAATCACCATATGAGTTGAGCATAATGACGGAGTTGAGACATCATTGGTATACTCCATACCCGTGGTTGGATGCATTTCAGAGGGAAGAACTACACTCTTTTCCATCCCGAGGTAGTAAATTCTTGCTTAGCCAGATAACTTGTTGGATTTAAGGTGGTCTGGGCCAAATGAACTTCATCTTTGTTCACTAACATTTGGTCCAAAGTACCTTAAATCTGACAAGTTATCTGACTAAGTAAGTAATCAAAATTTGTGATACTGGCCCCAGCTCAGAAGCAACCTCCCCCATGTTCAAACACAATAACATGTTCTACATGCAGAATGAGGTGTTAGTGCTGGTGAGAACATTTGCTACATTTTTTCGTAAAACTGATGACAATGATCATAGTTGTACTCACGTTTTTAGCCTTAATATTAGCTAAATAACTGCACATGATTCACCTTAAAATAAACCAGATACTTTGTCTGTCGCGATTTTCGTGAAGGCCACGTCGCCAGCATATTTCGCAGGACAGACAGGAGTCGTCAGTTTCTTATTCAACGTATCATGAGACACTCCTGCGAGTATTTCTTGGGGGCTTGATATACAATTTCCCCATTTAAGCACTTTCCCTTGCCCAGTAAGAACACCTCACAGCCAGGTCTCACACGAGATGCCGAACTGAACAAGAGTTGCTGATGATTAATGAAGTCCGATTCCCATGAAAGATCAATAAACATGACACAAACAACGTTTTCCGGAGGTTCCTGTTGATTTCGTTGCTCTAACTTTGAACAGTATGGGGTAGAACGTATGCTGTGCTCCTGACATTAATCAGGCCATGTTGAAAGAATTTAATAACCAAACCGTTAAGACTGCTTTCAGTAGTTATTCAGTAAATTTACCAGCAACGAAAGCAAAGAATTGTATTTGTAGCCTAGTTGATAGGATAGTCCGGGCTTCTTAAAGATAATGCCAACAATGGACATCTTCCACTACATGCCGTGTATTATCTATGGACAGAGACTGCAGAATATGGTTTGCAGTCATTAAGCCCATGTTTCCGTGGCAGAAATCACTCTGTTGTCGTCTGCTGCTCCCCCACAATGGAGTTTTCGGTAACTTTGTGGCGCAAGCGAAGAGGAGACAGACCCCATCCCCGCACACAAACTTTTTGCCAAGTTTTGCGACATATTTACGACATATTTTAGTACGTAGTGATCCTAGAACCCAGGCTAATAACCTAAAGTCAAAGATGCTTCCCTGTATTCAAGTATGGAATAGTTAAAATGTAAAATTCTTAAAGCAATAAAATATATGAAAAGCTACAAAATCTGATGCTGCAATTTCATCAAAAAGATATATTTAGATGGCTAACGTTTGTAAGGATCACAAGGATATTGAAAAGATTCAATCAGTCTTGCACTCCTCCCCAGCAGCAGCGGTCGTCTGGTTTACCGCTCGTACACGTTCCCCTAAAATATCACGCGCGTCCCTGTGAGGGACAAGCAGTGTAGAAGATGAACGAATGAATACTATGCAGTGAAGTGCCAAAGAAGAACCAAATGGAATAATTCTGATCTTTTTCCCCCTTTTCTTTCCCGTCTAAACAGAACCTCACACAGACATCAGATTTGCAACAGAAATACCTACTTATGTCAATGTTTGAATTCTGGAACCCAAGTCAGATGCAGTTGTGTTTCGGACCCGCAAACCATTCAGACACAAAGGTTTCAAGCTTTATGCCTGTGCATGTTGGACTGTGCTGACACAAACTGTGCTCTGTGGATACCAGAATAAACTGTACAGGTTTTTTATATGTCACTATGAAATAATACATTTTGATTACATATATTTGTACAAATCAAGCATATAAACTTCTTTTGGCAAAATCTGCATGTGAACAAAAACATGTTGGTGTGCCGATGAGGTTTGCTTCATGTTACTTTAACACTAACAAGAATCATACTGTAGATCTTAATTTATGAGAATATATTTAATTGACTCATTTTTTTGTAAACCATGACTGTGTTTCTGAGATGTGTATGGATTTTATTGACAAACTAAACTTAAATGTATTTGAATGACAAATGTTAAATTATTTAACTAAACTGAAAACTAGATATTTTAGTCTATTTATTTTATCATTAAATGTTCAACAATGCACAATGGCCATTCGGATTTTATTGTTTATTTTTTGCATTTTAAGGTTTTTTATGTTTCTCTTTTGTCTGTGTGCAAAGATGCACAAAACACAAGCCAGTTTGATGGATTATTCATAAAAGTGTTTTTTCCATTATGTATTTCTGTGTCTATAACAATCTATATTTATTAGCATAAAGCATTATTGAAATATTACACATGTAGCAATTAAAAGCTGCAAACATTCAGCCAAGTGGTTGAGCTCAAGTTATAAACCTTTTACAGACTGAAGCTGGTCTAGAGGTTACAAAAGAATCAATTAAGGATTTATATTACACTTTTAAAATGACCTTTGTGTAGTTAACATTAACATTAACAAACACACTCTCTTTACAAGTATTACTGACATGACGTTGAAAAAATTTATTACTGGGAAAGAAAACTGAACAGATCACATCTGAAACATACAGCTGTATTAAACTCTCATCATAAATTGCCATTGAAGTTATTAAATATCCAGAATGGATGATATATTGGTATGAATAACTATTTCATAATTATTATGAAATGATTTGTAATTTTAACGTAATTGTAATTATATTTTGATTTTCACAAAATATAAGAACAATTTTCACAAACATCTGTTGGAAAGAAATCTATTTAAATATACGTAAAGCTAGCCTTTCTATTTTATTATAATTACATTTGCTCATTTTTAACATGGTTATTCTACATTGCGAACTAAATGTCCCACACAAAAGATAAAAGGAGAGGTTTAAAATTCTTTTAAAGTTAAATAAAAACACAAAATGTTCACTTTTAAATATGTTCCCCAGTGTAAGATCTTTGCACAATACCGTGCTATATTCTTGGTTAGGAGGTCCTGATATTTGTACAATAAGAAAATGTGTTAACGGCTCATTCTGGATTTCATTTCCAGTTGTATAACTACTGCAACAATAGCCCAATATCCAAAACTTTTCAGCGTTAGTTTTACGTGATTGATGTGGTCACAGATTTTCTCATGTTGTGCTGCTCGTAGCTTCTTGGTATTTTAGTGACACATCCAAATTTTGCGAAATTTATACCACATTTGCAGTTATTCAAATGTAGGCCAAACAAAGCCCTACTGGTATTACTCAAATACTGCGATTTTCAGAACAGCTAATAAAGGCTGAAAACATGCTAATTATACTAAATAGTCCACCTGCCCCAGATGTATCATCTCGAAAATATAAAAAGCTCAATTTACATGTACTATAAATGTACCTAAGAGCTAACAGTGCTGCGTATTTCGTCCAGCCCGATGCATTCTGTGTTCCATATTTTGTCCAAATAAATATCAGTACCAATGGAAGAGCCTTTCATTCAAATTTACAAACCAGTTTTCTCCCACTATGTACAAATCAATATTTGATTGTGGTGAAAACTGGTACCAAATTAATTGGTGAGTCACACTGTAGAGATTAAGGTTGTACTTGTTTGGCTCTCCATCCATTTACCACATTTTGTTTAATTAACACATGTGACACGGTGATGGACTTTCAGAAAAGTATAAACACCAGAAACTATGAAACTTTATGTTTATAATATGCAAAGTGCTTCAGTGCAAAAGTGTGATGTGAACCTTCCCTACTCCAGAACAAGCATTACTACCATGCAAAGGTGTGATGTGAACCTTCCCTACTCCAGAACAAGTGCAAAGTACCATCTTTTTAGATGCATGATAAAAGCTAAAAATGAAACTTCTGAATTTAACAACAGGTGTTAAACATTTATGTTTTCTTTTGTGATTGGTACCAAGATTAGAACATAAAATGCACATATGCACAGCAAGAAAAACTGTTAAATTAACACTTTGTTTTTGTATAAAAATGGCAATTTTTATGTTTATACTCCCGTGCAGTATTAAATGCCAATTTTCCTGGTCAAAAGCAGTATGGTTTATTAAAATATCACCTATAATATTTTATGCGTTAATAATAATTTATTTTTATTATTATATTTAGCCATATCATCAATAAATCAGGAAATAAATAACTTTTTCTTTATAATTGCCACACTACTATTGGCCTCTGAAGTCACATGTTTAAAATAGTAAGGAAACATTATGCATGAAACTCCGTAAGTGTGTGGTGTTATGGGGCCTCTGTGATGTAGATATTGATAAATTGGTGAAAAAGTCATGGACAAGCACAACGATTTTGCCCCATTTCAAAAGTTAGTCAGCTTATTTTTGTAGAATAAGGAAAAGAGTGTTTCTGTAAGCTTTTATATACTTAGATGTGTTGTGTTTTAGTTACAGTTGTTTCATGTGCAATTGTTTCTGTTTGTTGCATTTACAATCATATTTATTAAAAATGGAACAAGTATGTGCTACTATGTTTCCATTTCCATTTATTATAATTTCAATACAAAGTCTGTATCTGTGCACGGCCAGTGTTGTTTTTTTTTCATGGGATATGAAGGAAATCAGCTGTTCCTGGAAAATAATTTTAGTATTTTTTATAAAAGTAATGCATATAATACGGACAGCTTGGAAGCTACACTTACAAATCAAGAAACAATCACTCAGCAGTATTATGGGGTTTTGAAAACCGGTTAAAACTGGTTAAATCCATCAAGTGATACCCAATACACAGTGTGCAGTTAAAATAGGCAATGGAATAAAGTACAGAACAGTTGATCTGTAAATGTAAATATAAGCTTAAACAGTGCTATTGAATGCTGGGCATTAACACATTACTAATCACTGAACATTCATTGCAGAGCAGGCTTACACTATGGGGTAAGAAGACATCTGTTTGGGACTTGAATGATTTTTAAGCTTGTTTTGGATTTCAATGAACCAAATCATCTACTAAAGGGGTCTAGCTAAAACATTACTTCTACAGGGTACGACTGGAGATCAAGTTAAATAAAGGACAGCACACTGACATGCAATCTGTTTCGTTTTTGTGAAGTGTTTGTGATTTACCATCTTACTACCGGGTATTACTGATATTTAACTGGGAAATCCCCACTTTATTTAAAAACTTCCAGTATTTACCGGTATAAAATTATTGTTAGCATGGCTTGCTGAAGGTTCAAGAATCCCACGTGCCGTGTTATGGGGACCGCAAGTTATGAGCATTTAAACAACAGTAAGACAACATCCATCCATCCATCCATCCATTTGCCATACCTGCTTTTCCTGTACAGGGTTGTGCAGCATATCCCATAGGCTGTGGGTATAGGGCAGGGAATAGCTCAGGAGGGGCTGCCTATCCGCCGCAGGGCACAATATGTTTGTTGAGAACGGAGGAAAACAAGCTGATAAGAATGTCATGACAGCAGGGGGCTGATTGGCAGTTATCTGGTTGGATAACAATCTGTGCCAGTTACATGCAAAGCACAATGGAGGGCGCTTCTACAGTAGCTGAGCTAACAGTGTGTTTTAGGCACAGACTCTCAGTTATAGATTTTAGCCCTATTAAAATTCAAATAAATCCGAAATAGCTCATCCGGAGATTCTCTAGGTAATGCATGCTCTGTTCAGTGTAGGTCTTATGTGGCTGAAAGGGAACTGAAAATTCCAGAACACTTTGTAATTATTACGAAAGGATGAGTACCCAGGGATGGGTTAAGGGACATCTGTAACAGTTTTGGGAGGCTCAATTCAATAGAGTAAATCCATGCAGGGTTGCCTCGCAGACAAAGGGAGGAGGTGGCAGAAGGTTTTTCCCACATGCCGCTAGGGGCAAACCACTAAGGATGGAGAAAAGCTGGTGAGAAGGGTCCAGTTAAAAGTATTCTTCCTGCCCACAGGTTATATGAAGCTCTTATTATGGGCTACATGGGAATTTGTGCCTTAGTCTTATAAATGATTAGGTGGAGTGATAGTTGCTCATTGTGCTGCAGTAGTCATAGTGGAGTTATAAAGGGAAAGTTCACGGAATCGTTGTTTAATAAAGGGAACGATGCCTTTAAACACCTCAGTCTGATAACCCTGCCTGTTTTCTTAGTAAGATGTTAGAGTACTGTGCCGGAGATCATTTGGCATTACATTAGTGGTTTATTTTTACTATCTAGTTAAACCCCAGGGCAGCATGGTGGTGCAGTGGTACTGTTGCCTGACATGTTCGGAACCTGGGTTCGAGTGTCTGCCGTGGTTCCTTACGGGGAGCCTGCATGCTCTCATTGTGTGGCTGTGGGGCTTCCTCCGGGTACTCTGGGTCCCCCCAGTCAAAAAAAACAAGGAGATACCAAAGTGTTAGTTAGGTTTATTTTAGATTGTGGGGACCAAATGCCCTCCACAGAAACAAATGTGACAAAAACCTGTTATTTTAATGTTGTGGGAACTTTTTTCAGGTATCTATCAATGCGATCAAAATAATAAAAATGTTGCCTAGGGTTATGGCTGGGTAGGGGTTAGGGTTGTCATGTTAGGATTAGAGTTTTCCCCATATAAATGGATAGAGAGTCTCCACAAATATATAATTACAACCCTCTGTGTGCATGTGAGTGTGTGTGTGTGTGTGTGTGTGCATGTGTGAGTGGGTATACCTATCCTTATGGGGACACAACGTACCTATAAGGTGATAAATATCAATTTTATAAAACTTGGTGGCTGCTATGAAAAAACAAAAAAGTGAATGAGCGGGCCCCATAAGAATAGGTATACCCGACTCTGTCTGTGTGTGTGTGTGTGTGTGTGTGTGTGTGTGTGTGTGTGTGCGCCTTGTGATAGGTTGGCACCCCAACCTGGGTTGTTTTCTGCCTTGTGTCTGTACCCTCTGCAATCTTCCTACATAGGACATGTGGTTACAGAAAATGTATAGATAAATAGTAAAAACCACAGATGACGAAACCAGGGTGAATTATAGAAGGACCTCCAGTCACCTGATTCAAAAATGTTAAGTATTATAGTCAGAATACATTAAGTAGTTGTAGTGCAGTTTTGCTTTGGTCTTCTGTACCGAGCCCCTAAGGGGACATGGGAGGAAAAAAAAAAATCATTTTGCTAGATCTCGAAATACTTTTGCGAGATCTTGCAATACTTTTGCATTATTTCACAAAACTTGCAAGCTCTCACAAAACTTTGTGTTATCTTGCAATACATATCTATTAATAATTGCACCGTGTGCATTCAAAGTATGAAGTGCTAGGTACTTTAAAACCACCCGCCTAATACTATGTCAGTCTCCCTTGTGCCCTCAAAACAGCTGAAACCCATTAAGACATGGGATGTCCTGTGGCACCAAGACAAGTTGTGAGGTGGGGCCTCCATGAATCAGACCCGTTTGTCACGCACATCCCACAGATGATCGATCGGATTGAGATCTGGGGAATTTGGAGGCCAAGTCGACACTTTGAACTCCATTTCATGATCCTTAAACCATCCCTGAACAATTTCTTCGGTGTGACAAGACACATTATCCTGCTGAGAAATGCCACTGCCATTGGGGAATTCCATTGCCATGACGGGGGACTTCGTCTGCATCAATGTTTGGGTAGATGATACGTGTCAAAGTAACACCCATGTTAATGGCGGGACCCCGGGCTTCCCAGCAGAACATTTCCCAGAGTTTCACTTGGTGCAGCAGCTTGCTTCTTTCCCTACTGTACCCTGCTGCCTTCTCCTCCCCAGGGTAATGACATGCACACACCTTTTTTTCCCTGCTGTACCCTGCTGCCTTCTCCTCCCCAGGTAAATGACATGCACACACCATTTTTTCCCTGCTGTACCCTGCTGCCTTCTCCTCCCTAGGGTAATGACATGCACACACCTTTCTTTCCCTGCTGTACCCTGCTGCCTTCTCCTCCCCAGGGTAATGACATGCACACACCTGACCATCCAATATGATGTGATAGAAAATGTGACTCATCAAACCAGGTCATCTTTTTCCGTTGCTTCTGAAGCTCAGGTGCTCATTCTAGGGGCGCCTGGTGGTAGACAGGGGTTAGTCACCTGTGGCTATGCAGCCCCATACGCATCATTGTGCGATGCATTGTGCGTTTTGACACCTTTCGTTCGCAATCAGCATTATTTTTTCAGCAGTTTGTGACACAGTAGCTCTCCTGTGGGGTTGGACGGGCCAGCCTTTGCTCTTCAAGTGCATCAGTGCGCCTTGGGTGCCCATGATCCTATCACCAGTTCACTGGCTGGCCTTCCTTGGACCACTTTCAGTGGGTACTGACTGGTCGTGGGAGTTTTATTTGCACAAAAATTTTCTGAGGATGGAAGGAACAATGATTGGTTCAGAGAGGTAACCAATCAGATTGTAGAGGATATAGGTCCCGGCAATGAAAGGAGGTGGGACCAAGACATCTGACTGGCTGGTCCGACCTCCACTATTTGCTTGGAACCACTCATTTTTCCTTCTGCCCTCAGAACATTTTTGTATAAGTAAAACTCACATGAGTGTACTGACCACTCCATACCAGGAACATTCTATAAGTCCTTGCTAATTTGGGGGGTCTCTGACCCAGTCGTTTAGCCATCATAATTTGGCCCTTGTCACAGTCACTTAGATCCTCATGATTGGCCATTTTTCCTGCTTTCAATACATCATCTTCAAGAATTCACTCCCCACTTCCCTAATATATAATGCCACCCTTGACAGGTGCCATTGTAATGACATAATCAATGTTATTCACTTCACCTGTCAGTGGTTTTAATGTTATGGCTTATTGGTGCAAATGGCATAATAACTATAAAACTAAATGACATAGTACCATAGAGTTCCAGTAAAGTGCGTATTAAGCAATAAACTTTGGGGGGCAACGCACACCAATTCATTTTCAGATTTTGTATATATCTCTGAAGTCTCGGGGTAGGAAACACACTTTCACTGACCAGGGTATGGTCACACATTTCATTCAATATCATAAACTTAATTCATAGCAAATAAATTATTTGTTATATATTTGTTTTGACATTAAACTCATCTTTATCTTCACGTTCTTTGTAAATATGTCAAATTTATGTTAAGTTTGTAATTTGACATCAAAGTATAGACATTGCAAAATGCAGTTTGGAACAATTGCAGACACATTATAAAAGTACACAGTAAGCAATGCTGGCAGTTTGTTTTGATCCCAGATATCTGATCAGCAAAGTCTTGGCTACAGGAGGATGACTAAATGGTGTAATTGCCACATTCAGTTGGATAAATAAGTAAAAAAAAAAAAACGTAACTCATGTCACTCATGGACTAATGACCAATGACTAATGACTATTTTGGCGTTGAAATGGCGAGTACAATAACGCCTCTCTCGGAGATGCCTTTAGCATTGCTGGTCATTCTGTTTTAATTCCCAGAAAAGCATACATCGCTCAAAATGACGTTTAAATCAAATTTTTAAAATTATTATTATTATTGTAGCAGGCACTGAACAGTTTGATGCACAAGGATATTTTTCCCTCTATGATAAATAAATTATTTGCTGCCATCTTGCAATACATATCAATTAGCCAGTAGTTGTATTGGGGACATGAAGGCATTTTCAGTTTAGAATTATGCAATTCGGTTCTCGCAATGTTCCCCCAATTTCCAGCAACCAATGCAATAGTATTTAGGCAGACAGTAAGTTTTGACCAAACATCTATTATTCTCTTCCTCAAGTTATGGTTTGATGATTTGGTTTCATTCCGGATTCCCTTGGCTTGATTTCTCATCTTGTGATTTTGGACTTGCCCAGTGCACAGGAGCTGATCTACTTTTGTCCAGCTCCCAGATCTAGGATTTAGGACTAGCTCCTTGGCTTTTTGTAATTAAACTCCAATTTGTGACAAAGATGTATTTTATGTGTAAGAAAATGGAAGTCACGTTCCCCATAAATGCCGGAGTATCAGCGTTCCCTTGCGCTTTAATTTTCACAGTACAGTGATATCAGATAATAAGAGAAAAGGGGATAGTCAGGAGTAATGAATTTATAAAAGCAGCCGCCACATAATTTGACAACATTCCAAGAAAAACAGAGGAAGGAAATTAGAATTAGAAATCCAGATAGAGACATGCTACTCATATCTCAGAAGCCGTCATGCTTAATAATGCAACTATTCCCAGAGATCAGTGTTCCTGACGAGCACCTTCACCCAGTTTCGCGATATTATACCGTTGAGTAGCACTTCACCTGCAAAAGCACCACTGATTGGTCTTGGTTGGATTGTATGTTTATTTGTTCTGTTTATTAGTTCTGCCTCTTTTTTTATCCATTCCACATCTGGGTTCACCTTTTGTTTCTTGGGCCTTTGTGTGAGGGAATATTTCCAGAGGGAATACTTTGGAAAAAGTGTCAGTTTCTTCTTATTGACAATCTGATTATGATGTGATTAATCGTTTAATTGCATTCTTTGACCACAATGTTTCCGACTGGTCCCTGTAGAATTGTAACTGGTCAGTCTCCATCAGGTCGACATCATGGCCTTAATGTAAACCCATTAGTATCTTCCTATATAAGGGTCTGAATTGATTGCTGCCTTAATATGGCATAGCTATGCAAGCGCTTTGAAATGAATCATTAGCATTTTGCCGACCACTGTTCCATTGTAAGTGATGTAATCTACAAGTCTTAGTTACCGTTTTATCCATCCAGTTCATTTTGAGTAAATACAGTATGCGATCCTTGGCACGTTGTCTAGAGAAGGTACATTATTCAGCTGAATCATTATGGTATGTTAAATGTACTAACAATCATTTTGTCATTGTAGTGTTTGTACTGTTACATTCTTAAGTGTGTCGTTAAATGTACTTAACAAGCATAAGCTCCTAATTTGGTTCCTTGTCTTTCTTTTTTTTTTCCCCTTGTTATACCCAGTTGGCCTGTCACAGTTGGGAGATTTGCAGACTGGTAGTGACAGTCTAAACGGTGCACAAGGAACTCCACTTCTACTCATGTCAGGACACAATTATAGGATGTGGGGGGGAAAAAAAATAATAACATGTTAAACACCACCCCTTAATTTTACTCTGAAGAGGATTCGTGGCATGATTTTACATTCTATTGGTTCCCGTTTGCGTTCATATTTATGCACATCTTTACAAGGACTGTAGCCAGGCAGAGAGCGTCTCTGATGTACTGCCTGCTGCCGTTTCTCCCCCATCAGCGCTGTGCATTTGTAATAAGGCTTCGCTCTCATACCAGTATAGAGGAGAACCTGGATAAAAGAGCTGACTGTGTTTCTGCACAAGACACAGGAGAAAGTGAGATGGGAAGAGACACAAATTTGGGCCAGTCAAGCTGTTAGGAAAGTTTACTCCTGTGCTGCTTCTGTGCTGTTGTGTTTCAAGGGGTTCCCGCGCACGGAACATTCTTGCACTCCTGCTGGTTCCGGCGATTATATAAGATTCAGATGTTGCTCTGAGTAAACAACGTGATCTGGAGTCAACTTGGACGAGTCGCGTGTCCCCCCTGCTGCGCTGTGTCCATTTCCCACACTCAGCCAGGGAAGCTGACTCTCACAGCAATGCATCAGCTGCACTTCCTCCATGGGGGGCCTCATTACTGCGCTGCTCTCTGGAAGTGAACATAAGAAATAATTAAATGGTACACAAGTCTCATAATTGTTTTACTACCAGTTAGATGCATGTTATGGATACTTCATTAAGAAATGTATACTTCTTACTGCCACGGTCATTTAGGAAATAACACAAACAAATCATGTAATTGGATTATGGCTCCCACCCCCCCACTCTCCCACCCCCCCACCCCCATGCCTTTCCTCTCTCATGGCATTGAGCAATTAGAAGATGGTTGCTTTTTGCTATTCCATTCTTTTCTCTTTTTTTAAATCAATAGCAGAAAATTGTCACTTATCTCTGATATCTCATCCCTTTCTCTTTTCTGATGAAAGCTAGCTGAATATATGAATGTGCTCGCATTTATTTCTGCTGTATAACATATTTCACAATGAATAGCTTTCTGTTTTTTAAAACGAATCAATGAAGCCTATTCAGTTATATTCACATGTCTTATAGTGCTTATAATGGATATTCAAGGGAATGCAGCTCATTATATCTGTAAGAAAAGCGGTTCTAAACAACCTCTGGATACACAACATTAGTGAGGATATAGTTTCGTTTTGCCCTTCTTAAAAATTACCAGAACAGAATATATGAATATAATAATAATTATAAAAGAAGCCCGATTTAAATTACATTTCAGTCGAAAGATCTGTATGAAAGCTATAAACATTTGTAACATCGATACGTTTCCATAAGTTGTTTTTTCCCCAGCATTGTTCTTGGAACATGCATATATTTCTGTTGGTTCCACTAGGTGGCAGTGTTGAATCGGTTTTGAACGTCTTTTTTTTTTTTTTTTTAACGAAATCATTGCTTTGCTTTAGCTATTTTGGCGTTTTTTCCCGTCTCCAATGGTTGCTAGATTTTGTGTCTTATAATTAACCTTGTAAAATGAATAATGTAATAATAATGGATAATATATTAAGGCAAATATCTCACTTAAAAAGCAGTATTGCTCTCTCAGGGAAATGATTTGTGACATAAGGGAAAACAACTGCTTCATGACAAAATAAACCGTAATTTTCCACGAATTGTATTAGTCATGAATTTTTGAAATGGAGTTTGTTTAAATATATTGAGTTTGTTTCTATTTACATTTTTGACAATATTTACCCAAATAATATATTTTCAGACAGCATCCTGTTCTACAAAATGTATATCTTTATATGATTAAGAAGTGCTCTGAAAAAACTGACTATTGACCTATTTCCTACAAACAAAAAACCGTTTAGCAGAAAGCGGTCAATATCTCATTATGATTTTTTTTTTTTGGTCACAAACTCTGACCCGCATTAGTGTTTACAATGCAAAGGAGCAACATTTTATCGGCAGTCTCTAATATTTATTTTACAGGGCATTAGCGTTACCTTAAAAGCCAACATGGTAGAGAATGCTCCTTATGTTCCTTGCTTGTCATTTTTTTGGATGAGTGATCGACAAGCACTTAGATTAGTGTGGCAGAAGGCTTAATTGAAAGAAGTGAATTCCGATAAAGTGAGCTACTTGCACTGTTTCATGTGCATATGTGTGTACAATAACTGAAAGAGGTCAGCACAATGCTGTCATTAAGCAATTAGTTATAAGCAATAAAAATGCCATGTAGGCCTTTAAACTGCATAAGCAATGTAGTTGAGCGTGCAACATATCCCAATAAGAGCCAAACTACAGAAAGCCTGCCTTAAAAGCTGTTCCATTTGGGGTCTAGAGTTACATTTTAGAGGCATGGAGACAAACTATTTAAATGAGAAAAACTTAATACAGCTATATTGATATAACCAGAATCAGGGAAGCGTAGTTGATCCTACACAGGTTAAAAATAAATAATGATTTTTAAAAACTCTTTCAAAATCACACTGTAGCTAGGATCAATCAGGATTTACAGTGCATAACAGATAAGAATTAATGTCATTGAATTAGTGTCATTGGAGTATATGGGGACATTTACACATATATGTACAAGTTCTGCTTATAACAACCCATCAGTTATTCATTCAATCTGGACATTCCTTGCTAATCAGCTACCATGCAAATAAGAAGCATTCGTCGGAGTAAGGAATACTGAGTTTATGGGTTATTATATTTAGGTGGTTAAGTTTTTTTAAAACAGTATAACAAGCTATTGTTCATTTTAGTTATGTGTAGGTCAATCAATCTCTTTATGTTGTAAGACCTGGTCAGGGTAGCAATTAAGGAATGATCTTACATCATATGTCCAAGATACCTTTCCGAGCTCTCATTTACATAATATTTTATAGATCAATAGATATCTGTGTTATTTATTGACTTTGGAAATACGTTTTTATCAAAAATGTCTTCACCAAAATATTTATTCAGAACAATACAGGCACATCTAAAACCCTTTCAATATTGGCATATTCTTTTCTCATTGAAAAGGAGGTTGAACCCTTTTCCGTGTGGGCTTGAGTCTTTTCTCTTAAAGGCGAGTTTTAATGCATCCGCCCACTCATACGCAAATATTAACAGAGCACAGAAGTACTTTCATCCGGCTTGTATAATGAAAAACAGAGCTCATTAAGACCAATAAAACTTTGGCTTTTATAATGCCATTAACGCACTATTTATTTTTTTTACTAATTCACATTTATTTTGCATTTCAGTTGTTCTATTGCTTTTCCAAATTAACATACAAGAATACATAGTCTTTAAGTTGTGGGCACATGATACTGAACATTGAACTTGCCTGCGCCTCTTTTACTCCATTGGAAGGTGGACCAATAGCCTTTTGCGGAAATTTGCATTTTCAGGCAGAGCAGCTGCAGTAATGGGGGATAGACGACATAGTCACACTGCCACAAGAGTGTCACTATCACGCTATTCACAGATTTTCTACCCTGTGCGGCAAGAGAGTAATTACCCTCCTGGCTGGTAAATCAGTATCACAGGGGATCTCCAGGACCAAGTCAAGGGCATAAAACAGCTCAAATTCAGCAACTACGAAGTAATGGCAATTTTCTCCATTTTCAAAGATATGGTACCTCTAATGAGCCTTTCCTCACACGGTTTATTTAGACAACTGATGCTTTCAAGTTTTAGAAGCTTTAACCTCCATATGGGCCAAAGCGGCTCCCCATTGGTTCTGTAAGTCACTCTAGGAGTCTTGGAAAGTGCTTTATAAATGTACAACATTAGTTCATTCATTCATATTTATAGTGTCAAACAGTAAAACCCAAAAGGGAAAAAATACCTTCTAGTCTAATACTAGATGATTCTAATTTATTCAAGTCTTTATGTGTTAAACGTGAGTTATTCCATTATCCGACTCAGTCCCAAGTGAAGAAATTATAGGAAATTAATTATTATTCTGTCTCACGATAGGGACCCTGTGGTTTATATAGTAAGTGACGGACTTCGGTTCATCTTTCACAGCTAGCAGGATGAAACGAAGTGTCTGTCAGACCAGCATTCAAACCACTCATTAAATCCTGCAAGAGAGGTGAGAAAAGTATAAGACGTGTTATTTGACAAAGATGTCCAACGGGCAGAATAGAGAAATTGTATAAGTGGTTCGAGCTCCCCAGCACTTAATAAATCACCCTAAGAGCAGACAATCCAATTTCTTCAATGTGGGAATATTACGTTTTAGTTCTTGTCCATTTTGCTGCAGTTACATGATGCAGTTTCCGTGATAAAACAGACAACATGATGTAAGCTGGCATTTCATGTTTACTGGCACTTTTGTTGCCTCAAATTTTATTCATATCAGTTTTATTTAAATGTTAATCCTTCTTTGTTTTACAAATGTACCACATTATGATGTTATGTAATTGAAAGGTTACTAGATCTCATGCACCGTCATGAGTTTTTATGGTATTGTCTATACAGCTGCTGTTTTGGTTTAAAAAAAAAAACAAAAAAAAAACCTTGGTCCTTTTGATCCATGAAGATAAGAGTAAGAGGCTTGGAGACGCATAACATCAGATTGCAACATGTATATGTGTGCCTGTGAATGGAGTACACAGAATACAGCAATGCTGTCCTTTACATTTTAATTGACAGTCGAAGTGATGTTTGTCAATACATATACATGCGCACGCACACAACGTTTAAGCAATTCATTTATTTTATTTTCAGACACCTTAAACGGTTTTAAGGCAC
The DNA here is from genome assembly GCA_015164015.2 of Brevimyrus niger. NCBI lineage: Eukaryota > Metazoa > Chordata > Actinopteri > Osteoglossiformes > Mormyridae > Brevimyrus > Brevimyrus niger. The sequence continues at coordinate 6,796,245 of JAABNY020000040.1, read as the reverse complement.
ATTTGCTGTCTTCTCAGGGTCTCAAATATCTAAGTGTAAACCTTTGATTGTGTGATTGCATTATCATCCTGTAATTTGTTGTATGACTGTTATCTCTGTGACTTCAAAGGATGGAACGTTGCGGTGAAGTTGCCCAAAGTCAAGTACGATAAAGCAAGAAGAGAAGACAATATGCTGGTCATGCTGGATACTAACAATGTCAGTATCAGACCCCCCGCCTCCGGTGTTTTAGATTGAAATGTCAGGGATAATTCTCATCCAGAGGGGAATTTAAAAAATGCACTTCAGGATCCAAAGGCAACCCCCCCCCCGGAGTGCTTTATCAGATGGCTGTCATATTACGGAGGGCAGCAATAATATTTTAATCCTTACTTTTTAACAAATATCAAAATATATTGTGTGGTGATGTGGAATATCTGAGCTAGCATAATTCAAGGACTTCTAGAAGGTTCCATTGTATGTGTGCATGGTGTCTCTTACGCGTGAATTTTATTGTAACTTTATAATCACTCTGGAAACCAAACTGAGGAAAATGAGAAATTCCTCAAGTATTTTCTAAAAAGACCATGCCATGAACACTTCTCTGTGAATGGCAGCCAGAACATATTTTGTGTATAAGAGGGTTACCAACCATTTCACAGGTTTTAGAAATACTCTACTAGGGGCTTAGGAGCCTATCTGGCTACATTACATCTAATCGTGGCATATGAAAAGGGGAACTTTACAGACGTACAGTACACTGAGATATAACAGAAAAATCCATTGCCAAATGGATCAAAGTATAGTTTGCATAGTATTAGATAGGAGTTGCTTCGACCTGTTTAACTCTATGGTTACCTAAGACAAGTAAATGATACACAATGGACTTAATACAGAATATTTTATTGACTTTATCTCATAAATCTACACAGCCTCATTTAGACCTAAAATTGCTATAATGCCAGTTATCCTATTTCCAGTCACTATCTCAAATACAGGCCATATAAACTACTTTCCAAAGCCAATGGAATACTTTTCTTACTCGGTCTTCAAAGAATTTGCTCCTCAGAATCTGAAACCAAACAGTGAAAGCATTTGCAATATATATATAAAAAAAATAAAAAAATTGCCTGAAAAAAATTGTGACTCATGACATCTTTAAGTAATAATGTGTAACACTGTGTTGGGCATCATGGAATACAAAAGATCTCACTTAAGCGAGTTATTTTTTGATCTTGATTGTTATATAACCTTTCATTTACTACCATATCTCATTTCTGAGTCCTATCAACAAAAATATTCCTTGTCCCTTCCTTCCATCCTCAAATTCTCATTCTTTTTGCCATTCTACCCCAGTCACTGTTACGTAATGGTATTTATGTTTGTCATTGCAGATAACAGGATAGATTGATGTAGTTTAACTTTATCTTTCAAGATACAGCATGGTACAGTCTGATATTTTGTTTCAACTATATTTTTTCTGCCATCAAAATAGTGAAATGGCTTTGAACACATGCCCATGACTGTTAGTTCTGCTTTGCGCTTTACGCTTTGCCTTAGATCGTCAAAATAGAGCCCCTCGAGTTTTCCCCCAAATATTTTTTCCTTCCTTCAAAAACTTGGGACAAGAGGCTACACAGTGACCCCAAAAAATGTTGTGAGTTTGTATGTATTTTATTGTATTCCTCATTGGGAAAGACATATGGTTTCGGAACCAGTCAATTAGCATGATAATTCAAAAATTAGCTCAACCTTTTTCTGACTTTCCAAATTGTATTAGTGAAGACTTGAAATTGCTCAAATTTTGAGACAAGTCGCTCCAAAATTAAATATGCATCAAGCAGGGATATCAAAAAGAAGGTCATTGTAGCTCAATAGTTCAAAAAGGATTTCAAGGATTTTTCTACTTTTTCAAGTTTAGGTAAAAGTATTATGGGTATAAATTGAGATCTTGGGACAAATCACTGAAACGGATGCAGTGACATTTAGTGTTGCCACATAAAACAGCCAGAGACTCAGATCCTGATTACATTCAAACAAAGTTGGGCTTTCGATAAAAATATTTTGGAGAGATGGGGAGGATGTGAAGAGGGCTACGAGGTTGGTGGTGTGGGGATTGGATGGGGGGGGTGAACAAACCATCCAGGGAATACACTGTTGTTATTCTGACAGCATCTACTATATAATGATCCCATATTAAGAAATAATTTATTGTGTATACTGTTATGGATTAATACAGGGCTAGGCAGGCCACCTGGCAAACTGGGCATACGCACTTAGCTAAATTTACGAAGAGACAGAGGGGGGGGACACCAAATTTTAATCCCAGTCCAGCCTTGGACGGATGAAAGGATAGGCGAAAGGATTCGGCATCAAGATATCTTTCTTCCCATATTTCCATCATTTTCCCCAGTTTGGTTTCCAGAGTGATTATACAGTTGCAAAAAAATTCACATGTAAGAGACACCATGTGCACATATAATGGAGTGTTTTTTATTTATTTTTTTGGGGGGGGGATGAAAAGCCTTTTGCTATTCCAGTCAGTACAGTGTTTAACCATTTAGGGAGTGGATAATATCATTTATCTGCATTTTTTTTAGAACCCATTAACTACACTGTCAGACCATAACAGAAAAACAGGAGCCTGCTTCCCCATTATTTGGAAATATATGAAATTGCTGTTTTGTTTTCTCTGTGCAAACAAAATGACCAGTGAGACAGACGTATAACACTGCACTTTAGCTGTGATCATCTCTTTCATCTGCAAGTATTTAACAGTACGTATTATACATAGATGGCTCTAAAAACAATATATCCCTGGACTGGCAAACTTTGTGGAATCCTAATTACATTTCTTATTTTCTTTCTAACAAGCTAGGTAAAGGTCTGCACACACAAGACAAATGCATTATGCTCCTTGTCTCTGTGGAGAGCAAAATCAATATCAGATTGTCAGCATTAACAGATAATCATTACTAGTCTCATCCACAGCTGGTAATTAAATGGCTGAACTTAATTTTCCTTGAGGTCAGATTCTTTGTCATTGAGCTAAAGTCCCCCAATACTTGAATATTTTAAGTGCTGAGCACACTATCTGTGCTTGTTGAAATGTATTTATAATGACCTGTGAATAGATAATCTGCGCATTTTATTCTAAATGTAATGGATTTAGATATGTTGTGCTATGAACAAAGTGCATCGCTCCAACCTTGCAACTTCAAGAAGCATGTAATTTTGATTTATATTGAGTTGAATTAGGAAATAGGCAGAACAATATCATTTTAACACCTTAGCGCCCCCCCAAAAATACCATTAAATATTATCATCAACAGTAAATGTGAGGCTATGACCATCAGTGGCTCAGAAATGTAAAAATACCAAATCATTATGCTGACACATAAGAAATAAGACTCCAGCTGATCACTCTCTTATAATCCCATCCAGATGATGACTTGATCCATTATATAGACTTTTGGCATCAGTTTGACCCAGTGTACAAGTTATTAATCCCATTCTGCTATATTTACCATCTCCAGAGAGAAATGTTATAAAGGAACGGATTGGGCACCACAGTAAGAAAGTGTTGCTTTTCTCATTGTCTTAATCACTTTGATAATGTATTCACAAGGCAGTTTGATGAATTTATTTAGAACACACCTTAAATTACTGAATAGATGTTTAACAGATTTTCTCTGTAAGAACTTACAGAAGTATAATAATAATAATGATAGTGTATTGTGTGAGAAAATATATAGTGGTATTAGGTTTGGGCAGGCAGTAAATTGCTGAAAAAGACTCAAAAGACTGTGGATTATTGTGCCTCATTGTTTATACATGCTGGTGCAATGAAACATTAAAGAATAGGAAGTCATTGTAAAGGGCAACAATGTGTTGATTAACAGTCAGGCATGACAAGGCAGTGATTATTTTTCCATCAGAAAATATCTGCAGCAAAACACTGTCACGGTTTTGCAGGCAGAGTTGTGATCATTAAGGGTTTTGTTGCATTTTGGCTATGCAGACCACAGATCTTACATCTGTCTCTTCTGATCTCTAGCCCATGTGACACCCCCCCACTCCCCCCCTCCCCATAGGATCAGCAAAGTACCTGATTCTTCTAAGTCATACTGTTGTAGGTGGTCTGGCAGAGCCTTGCATGCATTAGCGAACCCCTTCTATCTTAAATTTCATCTATTTCTGTGCAAGTGTGATCTATGTTCCATGCATTTTGGATTTGTTATAGTGTTGCCTTTGACGCAACTAGTTTCAGTAAATTGCAATTAAGGGAAATCTGACATTTTTCTTTAACGGGCTATTGTCTTATTGTCAGATCCCGCTGGCTCCCTGGAGAGCGCATTAGCTGTAATCAGATATTTGTTTGAAATATGATTGTTGTGTTTGGAAAATATCCATGTAAGTTTTTGGGGTCAGCCACCGGGCACCTTTATGATGAGAGGTGAAATGAGGAGGTTCTAGTATGTTCTAGGAGAAAACCTGCAAGATGTGTACTTAGTCACTTACCGTACATTCCCCCATTGCAGTAAGCAACGTCAAATGTCCAACGGTCTCAGAGACGTCTAATTCATATAGAATTTTTATTATCCTCAGGAAACACCTGAAGACTTCAGTGTTATTTGGTGCTAGTAGATTGATTATTTTTTTTTGTTAGGGTCATACCTCAGTGTCATGGTCTGCAGAGCGCATTACAACCTCCGACTGACATGGAGTAAAGCGTGAAGAATTTGGTATCACTTCATGAGCTCTCCTGTCATGCTATACTTTTCCTCTGCGATAAACCAGGATTTATTTGTGCTCGTGATGATCTCTGGAACATTCCCTAAAGCGAATAAGAGCCCAAATGATGATACTTGGAATGGGTACAAGACAGAGTGTGATCCGTGTTGTTAGCTGATGTGACTCTTCAGCCATGGGTCACAATCCAGCCAAGATCCTCAGCCAGCATTGCACCTTCTAATTGTACCATCAAACTTGCAGATTGTTGGTGATGCTCTTCATAGCCCAGATGTATCACTTAGTAATCTCCATAGAGTCTGTATATAATTGGTCTGACAGACATTAATTTTTGTGGGAATTGGTGAAGGGAGCGGCCGTGAAAATCAGTTTTCTTTTCAAGTTATTCATGAAAATGAATAAGTTTACAGTCTATGTCCCTTCGAATTATTGCCTTATCACCATTTGTGATGGTTCAACCCATGTGAAATCCATCCAAGGCATTACACTTAGACAAAACTTACAAACCATTCATTAATGCTTTATAAGGGCAATCTTAATATAAAGTGGTACCATACAGTTATTGGTTTTGTCTCAACGGCGAAGGGTACCTTGATTTCTTACTGTTTCCAGAACTGTATTATTGTTTTTGCTGTTTGTGTGAAAGCTTCACTTCTTTGATCCAAGTACAAGTCTGCCTCCATTCATCTTTTCCTACACTAAACTTTATGTGCTGTCGCACGGGCTGATGTTCACCTGTTTTAAATTTTTCCGCCTCAAAGCTGCTTGTATCTGCTGCATATATATACACACAACGTGTTTCTCAAACTCGTTTGTTACGCAAGTATTAGATCTTTCAGAAGTTCTTTTTAAATGGCTGCACGCTCCATATGTCATCTGATTTGTCACCCATTATATTAACTTGGTACTTAACTTGGAAAGCTTCTGCCTTGCTCAGTGGGGATCTGAAAAGCTACAGTACAACAGATAGAAGATGTGATGGGTAATATGTGGCTTGTGCTCTTGTGGTTTGACAATGAATAAGAAATAAGTGTAAAAAAAACCATCCTTTTCTATTATTTGATAGCTATGATTTCTCTCTTGCGCATTAAATTAAAGGGAATGATGAAAGTCATGAAATCAAAAGAATAGTTACTTTAATGTTGTTTACCCTTTGGGGTGGTATATAAAGAACTTGGAAATGTTTGATTAGGTGTTCCATTCTCAAACACCTTTGCAAATAATAGCTAGTTGCTTGAATTGGTTAATGATGGTTAAGCATAGTTTGGCAATGGCAGCATGGTGTAGCGCAACAGCTTGTCAAGCTATCCCAAGGGCATTAACCACCAATGATCATGAATACTATCTAAACAAATTCACTTTAACAAATGGTGACCAACTTCCAGATTTGTTTTCTATTAGGGCATGAGTGAGTAGAAGACTATGCGAGAGGCAGAATATTCAATGGCCAGATATATATATATATATATATACACTGTTCGTATTTGGTGTAGAGACCTATTGTGTACATCACAGCGAAATTACAAGCATGCGATTCAGAAGATACTTAGAACAATTATCTGTGGCCATGTTCAGAGCGTCAAATACCATGGCATAGACACAGTTCTGTGTCTTGAAATCAGAAAGACCCCCAAGCCAAAGACAAAGACTGACTAGCGTAGTTCATAGTATGGTTGGACAGATATTCAATGTTATCGATAAATATAACATGTTTTCCTTATAGATTTACAGTAGATTTACATCAACTAAATTGATGTAATCAAAAATGTGTGTGAAGAGTTTTCACTGTTAGGGCTAATTCTATTTGCATCGGGTCAAACAGCATTATTGGATCAAACAACAAACACATGAAAAATCATTTTTGTTCCCCTGCAGTTCTGTGATAAGCATGCAGTGCCAAAAAGACAGTAGTCACTGTACAGCCACTGGTCACATACTGTATGATAAGCATGCAGTGCCGAAACGACAGCAGTCACTGTACAGCCACTGCTCACATACTGTATGATAAGCATACAGTGCCAAAAAGACAGCAGTCACTGTACAGCCACTGCTCACATACTGTATGATAAGCATGCAGTGCCAAAAGGACAGCAGTCACTGTACAGCCACTGCTCACATATGATAAGCATGCAGTGCCA
>JAABNY020000040.1:6765603-6779388 GCA_015164015.2 Brevimyrus niger | reverse complement strand
GTTTTTTTTTCCTTCAGAAAAACTAAAATATTTTAAATTAAAAGACATTAAATGTAGATCATGTTTATAGATTCCTGTTTTAGTAAAATGTATTTCAGACTTTACAAATGAGATTAGGCATGACTTTAGTGTAACCCATCCAAAAAAGTCACCTGTTTTAATTAACACCAACATTATATAGTAGATGACCAATCCATTGTTAAACAATGTCTTTGAATTCTTTCAGTAAAGGTTGATGATGGCAAGGTCCACTTAAAAATAAGACCCACAATTAATCTCTGTACCTCTGTACCATTGTCCACATTACTCATTAGAATCTCCATATTGCTGTGATGGATTTTTGTTAACATCAATCATGTGGTGCTTGAGTCAGCTTTGGGTCAAGCATCTTGGGAGCAAATTATCAGCTGCCATCATCTTTCCAAAGGCATTATAAATATGAGATTCATCACAATGCTGATCCCCAGGTTCAGCGTAATATATTCCTCATCTGGCAGGAGTCAAAGTGATAAATTTCTCCTTGGACCATTTAAGATGAGATACAAATTCAAAATGCTACATATAGGCGCTTAGCTGAATTATTCATATTAAATGAAATGGAATGTGGATATTTCAATTAGCAGTAAACTGTCAATACAATTGCAACTGCAAGAAAAGCTAGTAAGAAATACTACTACTAATAATAATAATAGTAATAATAATACAGTATATTTCATAGCATTACCAAAACATAAGTATTGTAACGTTCATCACATTATAATTGCTGCACGTACTATTGGATAACATTTGGAATCCATTAATTTTGTATGAATAATATATAATGATCAATTATCCAATGACACAGTGCACAGGAAATGATAACAGTTTCGAAAAAATGAAACATCTTCATGGCAGGAAACGTGCTCGGCCCATTCTTTTTGAAGGTACTGTAACTGATTCCTTCCCCCCAAGATTTCCCAAGTACCTGTGTAATTGCACGGATTCGTGACCAGCCACTGACAAGCCAGCAGAAGTGTGAAGAGGATATGAGTAGGTGGATGGTATGAGGCTTTGAGATATAAAAAATACGCTGGCAGGGGTGGACCAGGCGGCCAAAAAAAGAGAAATAAAGCAGCAGCCTGAGACACGGCAGACGGCTTTTGCACATTTGAAATCCTCTAGTGAATATGTTCTAATGAAAACTGCATGCAATATGCAAGTACACCACGCTATACAAACTTAGAATAGGCTCCAAGATAATTATCCCAGGACAGCAAAGAGTTTGCCAAGAAAGGTTTCAGAATAATTATTTTGGTACAAAAAAATGACCGCAAAATATGTTAATGCACAAATGCTGACAAAAATTCTTATTTAAATGGATTTTGCATTTCGTGAGCGCAATATAATCTGGTGCCTGGGGAGGCCTTCCCAGCAGTTTGAACTATCGAGAAAGTCTTGTATTTCACCACTGTCTTCGGGGTCTCATTGTCAACGCAGGAACTGTACAAGTGTGCCAAACTTACACATGGATATATAAATTATGGATTCCGCGAAGATTAAAGAAATTTCTCCATGACACAAGGTCTACAAATGCTCCGTGACTGATAAACAAGGCATGGTACACATCAAGGTGCCGTGCAGAATGCAGTACAACTAGGGAATTAGAAATGACAGGTCTGTCAAGCAAGTTGGTGAACTGCGTGAACGTGGCGAGAAGCCTCTGCATGCACGTCAGTCAGTTAGGAGGTTATACAATACTCAGCTACACAGAAAAGATGAATGATTATGAAAGGGTGCATACTGGTGAGAAAAGGCCACTCACAGCACATAACACAATCATATTCAGCTCATAGAAGAATTCTATCAGGCTGGAATTATATTAAATCATGCACAATATTGTATTTAAGTCACTACGCTGCAACCGCAGTAATGTACAGCAACAGTTCAGTAAATAACTCGGAAAAGAACTAACGCTCATGCACACCCGTATCAAAAATATATATTTTGACCAGGTATGAATAGTTGTTGCCGTTATTTTCCTAATGTATTCCAAATCATGATTAGAACTGCAGGTTCTCTGACAGAAAAGAGATTTATATGTTCTCTTTAATATTTTAACTGACACACTACAAATAGATAGCTCCTAGAATGTCCTTATGGGGTTTCCATAGAACATTTATAACTGTCCCCATAATTTATCACTTTTGCAACACTCCAAAGTTTCCAAGGCGGACTGGAACATTACTTTTCTTGGCACCAACCCTGTTGTTTGGATCAATATGAAAGAAAATGTATGTTATGGGGAAATTTAATTTTATAAAGCCTCCAAAACCTCAGAATCATTGATACTGTTACACTGGCTGTGTTATACGGGTTCAATGCTGTGATAGAACCTTATCAGATTAATTACATAAAAGCCATTTGCGATACTATATAACAGGTATCAGCAATCAGTGCTGTGATGTTCAGGAAAATTAAATGACCTGACAACCTATAGAACTATTTGCTTGAGTATTGCTGCAACCCTGCGTGGGACAACTGGGTTTAGAAAATCAATGGATGGAAGAGAGAAATGTCAGAAAGAGGAAAGAGTACAAAATTTTGCATTTTAACAAAAAAATTAAAAAAAAAACAAATATCTGTTAAAAGTATACTTCTCAGTGTGTCTCACACACAAAAATGTGACTTTTTTTTTCAATTCACAAATACTAGCTTATATTATTATATTGCTGCTCATGATAAATTTACGGGTGTCGCCGTTTTTGCCATCTGTGAAAAATTCAGTCTGTGGCCATTTCATTAGCTACAGATAGCTGGTTTTGGGTAGAACGCACCTTTTTCCCAGGAGCATTTCAGGGGTAGATGAGATGCAGGTTCGCTTCTCTGAACACACATAACATTGTTGTACTGAGGTCTGTCTATTAGCTTTAATGAGTCTGGCCATTCTCCTTTGACATCTTCTATTAAAATGCCTCAGAAATGCCAATGGCAGGACGTGCGAAAATTCTGAGATTGAGTCTGAGTCTGCGGCATCAGCGATCAAACCATTTCTAAATTCACATATTATTTGCTTAGTCAAATGGTAACCAAACCTTGTATCATTGGCTACATGTTGTACATAAGGAGGTGCAGTCACTGTTTCTGCAGTCACTGATTCACTGTTTAAAATAAAATCGGTTGCTATGATTTTCAGCTTTAACAAGCTTCAAAATTCTAGGTGAAATGCACTGTTACTTTAAATCTTATCATCCTTTGATCAATGAGACAAAATAAACTTCAAACATTATTTTTCTAATACATTGCGCTTGTGTGTGCGTAGACACACAGACACACAGAAACGTAACACTACTCCCACATAAATTGTCCTTGTTATGCACCCAGATTTAGCTACAAACACATGCATAATTCTACTCATCAGTGACAAGGGTTTCAACCACCTACATGTGAGCTGGAGTTTGAAGGAATAATGTAAGTAGTTTTAATTCTAATTTAAATCTGTAATATAATTATAGAAAGGAGGTATACTTGAATCTTGTTGCTTGTAATCAAAGCACTTTTGGGCCCTTAGGCAAAGCCCTTATCTTGTTTGCTCCTCAGAGCCTTTGCTTCTTTACTTATATGTCGCTTTGGACAACAGTATCAGCTATTTATGTCAAAGTAAATTAAAAAGTAAGGCATTACACAGTATATACATTATACATAGCTATTCATAATAATGTAATGCTGATATTTTATACATAAAAAAAAAAATCAGTCAGGAATACAGTGACCGTTAACCTTAAAGCAGTTATTCATGGCATATAACTCTAAAACAAACCCGAACAGGCTGATAAAATCCGTCAATCGATGTACAATGTCAAATGAAAAGGCAAATATTAGGTAAAATGCATAATCTCCTCCTTTCAGTGTAGCTATTCAATTCACCCTGCTTCTTTCATCAGGCAAAATGAAATCCCAGGGGGACTCAGCAGGGATGCCCATCAGTCTACAGCTGGCAAGTAAATTGAAGTAAATTGTTATCCACTTCTGCAGCCTTGTTATCAAATTTCTGTATATGTGGTGAAATGTATTTCAGCCTCGGTACTAACAATTCCACTCTTTGGTATCATGTCTTATAGTGCTGTGTGTCACATGATTTCATTGTAAAATGGATATTATCAATTTGTTATGGGAACTTTGGTAATACTTTACTTAAAGCAGTCATCATAATGCATTTTAGATACCTTCATAATGCATTATAATGCATTCATAAAGTATTACAAACTTGACTAGCACTATTTATAAAAATGCATAACACATTATAACTATGTTTATTATGGACTATGAGTGCTACTTGAAGCTCTCATCTGTAATGCACTATATACCTTCATAATGCATTATAATGGACAGTATAAGAAATACGGATGCTTTGTACTGCATTTTGAAGGTATTTATAGTGCATTTTAGATGAGAGCTATATACTGTAGAGAGTTCATAAAGCATTAACACATACCTATAATGTGGTATGCCTTTTATAAATAGTTATAGCAGTGTTTGTAATACTTTATGAATGCATTATAATGCATTATGAATGTATCTATAATGCATTATACATGGTTGCTTTAAGTGTTACCAGAACGATGACACCCCATCCTGCACTCCTTGAGATACACATACAGTACAGGTGAGAGCAAGCCTGAGGATCACAATAAGGGGTCAGCTGTGTAGGGCCCCTGTGGAGCTGGGCGATAAGGGCCTTAAGGGCCCATGACATGTGAGGCTGGGCTTGAACCGGCGACCTTCCAATCACAGGCACGGAGGTTGAGCCATCACAGGTGGATGGTTGAGGTCTGGAAAGTTGACCTGAAGTATGTTCATTAACTGGATGGTTACAACATCTTTTTTGTATTTTCTGGACCTGAACTACACAGTTCTGTGAGCCACACAACACTGCCTGTAATAAAGGCGAGAAATACTGATCATGTCATAATTTGCCTTCTACTCTGAAGTACGGTATTTGGTGTCCAGACATCAGATTTGCAGTAAAATGAATGATTAATATACATACATAGGATAGGAGGCTTTTGACCAAGGCTGCCAATATATAAACGCCATCTCTGGGCAGCATATTTTGTATATACAAAATATTTTTTGTACAATATTTTTATTCAACCTTTGAGAGGCTGTGTTAAATTGTATAAGCACTGGAAATTAAACGGCAATTTAAATATTTATTTTTCTCAAGTTTAATTGTAATGCCACGTCATATTTGGCTCACACAAATGAGCGCGTTTGGAGCTGCGGCCGACGTCAGTGAAGATCCGCCGACGCCAGTGAAGATCCGCCGACGTCGATGAAGATCCGCCGACGCCAGTGAAGATCCGCCGACGTCAGTGAAGATCCGCCGACGCCAGTGAAGATCCGCCGACGCCAGTGAAGATCCGCCGACGCCAGTGAAGATCCGCCGACGTCAGTGAAGATCCGCCGATGCCAGATGCATCTCCTGACGTTTCACGCAACGTCAATAAATATATGTGACCAGACGTAAATAACACACACATATGCGCTTTTTTTACCCTTGCATGTATTGGATAAGGACATTAAAATTGCAGTCACTGTTGATTGACATATCAGGTACAATACTCATTTTGAGAAGAAAAAAATATTGGGATGCTTTCCTGGTTTATTTAGGTTTTGTTTTTATATTCCGATTATGCAAAGATCTTTCATAAATAAAAACAAAAGAGGCAGCTGTATGCAAATGCTGGTTCCGTATAAGCCATTGATATCTGACAACTGGGTGTAATAGTGGATGCATTTGATTCATTTCAGGGGCTATTTTCCAAGTGAAGGATTCATTTTACACAGCAGTATATGTGGGATTATGCAGAATGAGCTATTTTGATATCAGAGTTAATAGTTACAAGAACTGAAAAAACATGCATACACTGAGAAAAACTGCGAAATACCTTACTTGGTTAATCTAATAACGATATTTACACCTTCTTACATCTTTACGAGAAAGATTAAATCAGATGTGAGCACTCATGTTGATTTGAATTTTTTTCCCTCAGTTGTTGACACAGTCTTACTGCTGTATAAACATAATGTACTGTGCATGAAGATTATGTATTCTCCATAAACCAGTAGTGCAAAAGTCAAAGCTATGCTAGTGCTTTTATTAAAAACATCCTAAACGGAGTTTTAAATACTCTTTATGCACTGCCCTATCTCTAAGCACAGTCTTAATATAAATCATGTTTTTCTGAAAAAAACGCAGCACAGAATTTTGCATAAACGGAAGAATCAATAGTTGGATCAGATAAATAGACCAAATGTATCAAATCGCTACACCTCTGTTTTGCCAACTGTTAAAGCCAGTTTATAAGCATAAGCATTATAATGTTCATAATACACATCCACAGTGAAAAAAATAACAGTCTCTAGGGAATTCTGCGTCTTAGAATTTCTGAACAGCAGCAGCCGGAGGAAGATGATGAGGGATAAGAAGAAGAAATGCTAGACATTTAATTACCTACTTTGAATAGATAAACCTTGTATTATAACAAAGGTCAAGTAGTTATTACAACACATCCTTCGGGCATGGCCTCAATTATTAAAATCCATTGTGTACAAATGAAAACTGTTCTCTTGTGCAAATGTTTTTAAAAACAAATTCCCATCTTTCCCTGAAGGCTTTTCCCAACATTCCCAACAAGTCATTGATTGCAGACAATTAAGTTTGGTCCTAAAACCAATCAAGTGTTCCTCTTTCATACATTCCATTGTATTATCACTTCTGTTAAGGCAGTGTGTCTCAACCCTGTCCTTGGGGGGGGGAGCAAAAATGTGGACTTGCAGGGAGCTGGGAGGGAGCAAAAACATGGTCCATCTGGGAGACCCCATATACCAGGTTTAGAAAAACTGTGTCACGGAATTGTTTTGAAGCAGTTCATATGGTAGCGGGATGTGCACATTTTATACAGACATTGTGAGTATGTTCAACCTAACAATAGTGTAAGTGACTAGTGAATAAAAGCCAGAAGACAATATGGAGTGCAATCAAAAGTTAATAGCTTGATATTCAGTGGGTCCAAAGTCAACTAGTTTTTTAACGCTTTCAGGCAAAATATAACAAACAGATCAGAACACTGAGTATGTGATGCCTACCGTCAGTCATACTACTCATTATATGTCTGTCCTTCTGCAGATTAGTTTGCAGTCCTCCACTGATTCAACTCTGACTGTGGTTCGCTAGATCCATGACATGAGCTCAGTCCCTGGTTGTGGACTTCTGGTGGTGTTGAGAGGAAAGAGACACAGTGGATCCGTACAGACGCTGCCTTCTTATAGAAAGTGGGTGAGGTCCTCTAAGGTTACCTTTTACAGATTCTGCGGTCCTACTAGAAGACTTCTCACATGGGGGATAATGGGGATTCGTGGAGGGGTATGATAGCTGTAAAATGACCTTTGGATTTGAACATGAGAAGCAAATTGTTATTCAACCTCTGTGCAAGTCATGGATTATCCATAGCAAACACCATGCTCAGACACAAGCATTTTAACAAGGGTACATAGTACTGGAGTCCCCCAGGCCAAAGGACAACAATCAACTTTGTGTCATTTGACTTGAGTGTTTTGTTTTGGGCACTCGGGCGATCAGAGCGGTGGAGCCACAATCAGATATACATACGTATGGAGGCCAGATGGACCACAATGACCAGGATAAGCGGTAAGAGTTTGCTTTGAACATCTGGCTGAAGTTTCTGTCCAAGATTAATTAAGCTCTCAGTTGCAGAAGAACTTCTCCCACATGCCAAGCAAGGTCTGGAAAAGATGGCAATCGATGGCAGTCATGGTGATCAGCCCAGGGCCTGCTGGCGGACACCCGTGGCCAGAGAAACTGAGGAAGAATCAAAATCCTTTTATTTGCCAAGTATGAAAAATGCAATAATTTTGTGGTGAATGAGGTATACAATGCCTTCACAGCAATATGTTCTCCAGAGTCTCGTAAGGAAACTCAAAGGTACTGACGGGCCAGAAAGGTCGCAGCGAATGTAGTTGCAGAGGCAAAAGTTCATACACTTGAGCAGATTGGAGAGGCCATGGTAAACTGTTCAGCACTTCAAAAGGGAGAGGCTCTTGCACAGGCTGCATTTAGCTGGGGTGGGGGCCAACTATGGGGATTCTGTTAAGCACTGGAAAGAATGTTAGGGAATTCCTTAACTCAGTATGGGTATGGTTATGGCAGAAGACAGCATAGGAAACTTTGTCTATCACCGCAGCTGAAGTCGCTGTGTCTGTCAGAGATACTGATGGATGAAAGGCCGCAAAAGTAGAAGAAATCTATTCTGAGATGTTTAAAGCACTGCCTGATGTGGTTGATGTGCCACTTCCATGTTGCATGGAAGACAGATAAAGTACCACTGGACTGACAAGCAGGGTGGTGGTACCTGTTTTTTAGGGGGACTAGAGAATGTGTTCCAAATATAGGAGAACCTATTTCTCACCCTGTCTGGGAAAACCCTTGCCGGGGACACAGGAGAGGAAACTCCATCCAATGGTTAAACCCAGAATTTAGCAGGAGCTCTGATATTCTGATATACAGCTGTGTGAGGCTTTGTGAGAATATACCAAGATAGTATATATGTGTTTTGCGGGCCTGGAGAAAGAACATGCCAGCATGCACCGACACTTACTGTGTTGCTGCTGAAATATTGGGTACCAGGGCCACTAAAGTGTGGTCGCTCTAAAAAATAAGTAACAGTTCTGTCTACATTCTTGGCACAGAACCGAATCTAGGTGTTACCCTTCATCATGGGTGCATATTATTTCAACACCTGCCTTGTGAAATTCATAGATAGGTTAACAAGGAACAGCTATGGCTGAAATAATGCCCAGTATGGGGGCTAGCCGTGACATCCTTGCTGTGTACAGATGATGTCACGCTTTTAGTCTCATTTGATCAGGACTCCCAGAATGCACACAGGCAATTTGAGGCTGAGTGTGAATCGGCAGTGTTGCGAATCCAAATTCGTGGCCATGGTCCTCTTGGGCAAGAGTGTATCGCTCCTTTCATTTGAAATGGGGTACTTTGCACTTAGTGAAGGACTTTAAATACCCTGGGGTCGTGTTTATAAGTGATGTTACGGAGGAACGTGAGACTGACAGGCTGATTGATTCTGTGACTGTACTGTACGACGAGGCTTGCGATATACAAGTCAATCTACTGTACATCCCTTTCCTCTCCTATGGTCATAAGCTGCCGGCAATAACCAAAGAGAACAAGACTGAGTACAAGTGGGCAAATTAGGTTTCTCTGCAGTGCTGCGGGACTCTGTGACAGAGTGAGAAGTTCAGAAATGCAAAGGGACCGACAATAGAACCGCTGCTTCCTCAGATCAAGAGCGATCGGCTGAAGTGGTTTGGGCGTCTAATAAGGAAGCCACCAGGAAGGCCAAGGCGGCAGACTTGGGCATGTAACACTGGCTGGGGGCCTCAGGGAAAACCCAGGACATGCTGTAGGGGTTCCGCGGGAGTCCTGGGAACATCTAGGAATGAAACAGAGACCTGAGCTGCCCGTCATGCTGCCTCTACATCCAGAAAAAAAGGCAAGAAAATGATGATGATAATAAGTGTAATGACGCTGTGCCTCAATTTACTTGTCTGTCACTTCGATTGGTTAACTTTATACCCAGGTATTCACACACACCATTCTATTTACCACGTTGACCTGGGTTAATGAACATTGCGATATGCATATTTTGCTGTTATTTACCCTTTTATTGTAACGCATCCATTAAATCCAGTAAAGACATCATATACAATAGGTGGCGATATAGTAAGAGGTAAAAGCTCCTTTTGTCTCCAAAGCCACTTCAAGGGTGCAATGCTCATGTGTTGACTCTCTGAACACCATTATAATGTGAGCTGTTATTTTTGCATTTCCGGTTAAGTTGAACAAGGCGAGCCATCTACCTCTGACCTCTCTCATTAGCGGGAATGCAGCCCACTAGATCTTTTTTTTTTTATTTCACCGTTGTCTGTAAATGCCAGATGCTGTAGTACATGAAAATCACAGGAGGTTTGCCGTTTCTGAGTTGCTGGAACCATCGTGTGCAATTAGTATACAATATTGAAAATCATTTAGATCACAGGTCTTAGTCATTGTAATGCTTAGCCACACC
This sequence comes from Brevimyrus niger, assembly GCA_015164015.2. NCBI lineage: Eukaryota > Metazoa > Chordata > Actinopteri > Osteoglossiformes > Mormyridae > Brevimyrus > Brevimyrus niger. The sequence goes on along the minus strand of JAABNY020000040.1, from coordinate 6,769,243 downwards.
ATGACTGAACCTCTCCAACCTGTCTGCATGCTGAATATCTTCAGTTGCAGACACAAAACTTGCCGTTTGGAAAAATATATAATTGGCTCCCTGATGTTTTTATGTAAAGTTTAATATACAATAAGGTGGGAATTTCTTTTTTTTTTGTCATATTTTAATCATCTATCCTGAAACACCCTCACTTCCCATGGTTGTCTATACTCTTTTCCTGCTTATAACATGCAATTGTGATTCTTCTATAGAAGGGTTCACTTCAGGATATGATAAAGGATGGCTAGTCAAAAGTGTCCTTAATACAATGCTATAGTTATATTTACAAGCATGTAATACCCTTGGTAGGTAGTCTGTGTGAACACAACCTTCCAAGATTGCTATGGATTATTAATACCAGGTCTGGCTTTAGAATAGCATGCTGGTGGCTGCTTGTAAGATTAATTTACGATGTGTGTAAACTTTCTGTCTGTGAAGAATGCATTTCAATTGCAACAATGAAAAATACTTCACTAAACTTATTTCACTAATTGTGTTTCCTCTCATTTTACAGGCTAAAGTTAGAAATTAGCACATGCATCTTAAATAGCTCAAAATCCCATATCAGTAGTGATATTATAGCTATATCATTAATATTCACACTGATCAATAAACCTTTTCTGAGATGAATGGATTCCCTGTCCGTGGAGATCTCTTGCCTTGGGCTGCACGCTCCCTTAAATACGCTCCACCTCCTTCTGCTGCAAGCATGTTTATTACGTAAATGTTTGGAAATTTAATGTATGCTTGGAGGAAAGTGAAATTTGGGATTTGATGTATGTCGTAAAGTTGCTTTTGCCTTTGCAGCTGGTGTTACATTAGTTGAAACAATTTGTCTGAAACTGAAATATTTCCTTAGAAGGCCATTTCAATCAATGTTTTAGCTTAATTTTTGATAGCCCACATTCTTACACATGCTTATCATTACAAAATTCATGATCCATACTATTCTCTATAACGAGTTTGTTTTCTGTGAAACGATTTGCTCGCTGACTTCTCTTGACAACAACCCAGATCCATTGTGTTCTTCATAGTGGGTCACCATGGCAACACCACTACCGTTTCCTGCTTTAACTGGCAATTCAATGATGTTACACCAAGTTATGCAGTACCTAGGCAGTGACATTCTTTACCAGTGGAACATGTATAGGCACAAGAATAGTACATTATAAGATATGTTTTGTGGGATATATACCTATATCCTACCGTTTAGTTTTTGGATGCTGTGGTTGTAAACAAATTAACAACATGAATTTTTGCCCAGTGTATTGACCCAAAGACTTGATGAAAAAGCAGATGCACACACTCTACATCATACTGTTTGTTATACTACACTATAATTTGCATTTCATTGAAAGCCAATGTGATTTTGTAGCAGCTGAGTGTGATAATTCATTTTAAATCAAATGAGTGTTTTTTACATTTTGCGAATGCATTTTCTTCCAGTTCAAAATGTTAATTGCGAGCTACATCTACAGTATATGTGTGAATGATCTCCAGAAGCATTCTGTTGGCAATGATATATGTAATTTCTTAAAGAATATTTTATTGTTCTATGACTTTTACACTCTACATTTATATAGGCGAGATTGCATCATCCACTCAGATCACAAAACATAAAGCAATCACATTTAACAACTTAAACAGAAAGTAAAAGAGAACAGGATTCAACAAATCCCCTCCCCCAAGATCCTTCTCTTCTCATTAAGACAGTTAAAGTTCATTTTTAACTAATGAGATGGGATTTGTGCAGATGGAAATCTCAAAAATCTGGCATCAAGCTATTGTTCAACTTCAACGTAAACCATCGCAGCAAAATAGTTTTTCGGTGTTGTTCATCCAGTGATGAATGTGATAGTCTTAATGGCAAAAATTTCCATATATTTTATCCTGTGTTTTAATATAGACAATTCAGGAGAGCATGAATGTAAAAACACCTGATATTGTAAGGAAAAAAGTAGACATAAGATTTAAAGTAACTGAAATGCCCAAAAGAAATTAACTTCTGCTCAATCGGTTTTCTTGCTTCATTTACCTCGAACAGTATAATTACTGCAATCTCAGCCTACTGGCCATCATTACCTGTGATCTCTTTTGCAAAAAGGCTGGTGATTAATTTCTATGGATACACAAAATCACCCAAACTGAGACCCCCACAAAATATCTGTCTAAGAGATATTTCCAACAGATGTGGCTGAAGATATCTACCATTCCCCTACGCGAAACCTATTGACCTTCTTTATAGAACAGGTCATTTTGCTGAGATCAAACAACACATGGCAGGGAACAGGTGCGATACTCAACTGAGCATAACTATATGAGTGACAGCTGGATGAGGTGCCCCAAAAGCAGACTCTGACGCAGAGGTTCAGGAACAAGGAAATTCAGAAAGAAGACAACAATGAACCGACGAAACAGTAAACCGGCTGCCTGGGGCACCAGCTGCGGAACACTAATCAAGACAAGATTAGATTTGAGACAGAACTCAACCAAGAACACCAAACCTGGCAGACACAAGACACTGGCACTTAAGACCAGAAAGCTGACAACAAATCCTGCAATCTTGACTGAAACCTAAAAATAATGGGCTTACAGTCAAACACGGAACCAGACATCCGAAAGCTAGACTGCGAATCAAACTGAGCTCTGAACATTACACTCTAAACCAATGGCAGCCGAGCACCTGAGCAGCATTTCCTGCTTATTCTAAATATCATTATGGGCCTCTGGCTGCCTCTAGTTCATAGCAAGAACACGCAAACTTAGCTTGGTGCAGAACAGCTGAGGTATAACAGTTTTACTGCAGTAGTCAAATACAAATGAGGGTATCATAGATAGATAGGTAGATATCATGCGTCATTTCATCACAGCTGTGCATGGCCATTCTCCCCAGCTGCTCAATCCCAAGACTGGACATTGGGTATGTTGACAATTCATCATTTATTCAATCTAATAAGTTCCTATCTGCTAAGACCTAAATCAACATTAATAAATAGTTTTATCCAGTGTGTTTCTTATATGTTTGCGGTGGAAATTCCAGGTAATCCGGTGTAATACTTTTTCTAACAAAAAGAAGTACAGTATTTCTGTATTTTGGCATCAGGACACAGAAAATGCATAGCAAAGTTAAATAAAATAAGTTCATGAGGTTAAAGGAGGGCTAAAATTGGTGAATGAGTATGTGAATCATTGTCTAAGTATATCTTCTTGCTAAGAGAAAACAAACAAATCCCACCTCCTCTCGTATATTACTTCATCGCTGAGCCTAAGCCACCAACCCTGCTCTCTCGACAGGAGAGGAAGTCTTTGCAGACCCGACCTCTTCCTACTCAAAAGAAAAACAGCTGCCATACCACCGGGTGAGCGGGCTGTTGGTGATACCGCGGCACGCTCACACACCGGCGTGCACGGACGGTTGGACGCAAGCCTCAGTGAGGCGGGTTGTAATTGAACTTGAAAACTACAGCAAACGATGGGGGGGGGGGGGGGGGAACGGAAAAACGGTGGTTGTGGGGAAGTAGGGAAGAATTGCGGGGGGGTGGAAATCAGAACCCAGGGCCCTCTTTCCAAACCGGAGGCCGCGGGGTCTAAAAGATGGGGGGGGGGGGGG
>JAABNY020000040.1:6753841-6765086 GCA_015164015.2 Brevimyrus niger | reverse complement strand
AGGTGTAGAGGGAGGGGGGTGGGACGCACAGGGGAGAGGGACCGCGGCCGGAAGCTCAGGGGACGACGTGGGTAGGGAGGGGGGGGGGGGGGGGGGGGGGGGGGGGGGGGCATATCCACGCTGCCAGTCCTGGAATCGCTCCACCGTCTGGTGCCCATGGCACTGCACTGGGGTTGCGGCGAGCTGCCCGCCGGCCACATCTGGGCCCCCAGGGCTGCCGTCGTGGTAACATCCATGACGTGGTAGAAGCAATGGGGAGGAAGGCAGAAGAGGGGGTTCCAAGGTTTTGGTGACACTCGTCCTTCAAACTCCTGCAAAAAATTGCCTCTACACCCATTACGTTGGAAAAATCAGGCGACATTGCCAGCTACCACAGAGCAATACCTAAACGGCTGAGAATGATGGCTGGCTCCGTTTTGTCCCGTGGACCAGATTCAGAGTTTCCCTTCCAGTCGAAGGCCAAAAGTCAAAAAGGCATCTTTCAAGATGTCGATCACATTGCACCGGAATATCTGCGATCAGACACTACATACGTGGTCCCTAAGTCTCGGGGTCTTTCGTCGTAAATGCAAAAACACAAACAGAAGATAATAAAATGTGAACGGACACATAGAAACATCCGTTAAATGTAAACCTATTATCATTGTACAGTATGTGTGTGCACTGAGATGTATGGAGCAGAAAATGTAAAACTGAAATATTAACAAAACATTCTGACTATGCTAATAGCCAGTGTTAGTGACTAACTACTTCCACGTGGATGTGTTATGTAATTAGATTACAAAATACATGTAATTGTAATCTGTAACAGTTGCTGAGAAAAAGATTACAACTAAATTACAAATCATAGTCAAAATAAATCTGAATATATTGGTTTTGGTAAAAAAAAAAAAAACCTTAGATGTACAGTAGAATACAACATTGATTTTGTTGCATTGCATCTTTTTACTGTGTAAACAGTATATACCATCTACACATACACCATCTATTGGTATATTTCCAGACCACGAAGGTCAGCAAAGCAGTTTGGACTTTCAGCTCTTTTCAGTTTTCAGAGTTTCAGCTTTATTGCCCAGTTTGAAACATTTGGTAGAAAAGTAATCAAAAACTATTCAAATGTAATAGGCTGCCAGAACAGTTACATTGCTAGTTACTGTACACTTTGAACAGGGTAACTAGTAACCTGTAACCTGTTACATCTTAAAAGTAACCTCCCCAACACTGCAAATGGCTAACTAAAGAGGAGAAAGATGTACGTATTGCTGGCCAGCCACTGCCTGTGGTCAGTGACCCTGTGGTCAGTGAAGGGATCCTCCAGAAGTTACAGACACAGACAATAACAGACCCATCTAGCTTTGGTACAAGTGCAATAGGGTTCATGTCATCACTCCCCAGTTATTGTCATGTAATCAGCTTTTGCGCTGAGGTTGGGGTTGGCGATGAAAGAATATGGTGTCTCGGAGGGAAAAAAAGCATCCAAAGACGCCATTGTATGATGTTGATTTGCATTACCCCCCTACAAAAGGTGTACTCCCCAGGGAAGAACAACAGGATTTTAAGGAAATCCTGGTCCTAGCTTCTCGCTGATCTGTTCTGCGGTACCTATTAGCACATGAACCACCTTCCTCTGAGCATTCGGGCAGTTGACATGATATATTTGCAGTGTGTCTCCTCATCAGCCCCACAGATCTTATAATCTGCATTCTGAATATGCCATGTGACCACAAACAGGCTTTTCTACTTGGCAAGTAATTTATATGTAGATGTGAGCAATATTTTGTGCACCCTGTCTCCTAGTGAGAAGATGCATCGCTTAATCCTCTGTTAAATGCCTTACTGTCTCTCTTGGGGACAGAGCAAATGCTCCTTTAAAACTTTTCCTGCTGTATGGAGCTTTGCAGTCAAGTCCAAGCTCTAACAACATTTTGGATGCTCCGATCAGTTTGGCTTCCAAAATAATGCAAATGGGGAGAACCTGAGGAACCTCACAAACAGCAAACAATGAGGGATTAGTTCCATTTTCCCAGTCGTGTAAAAGCCAAAGAGTCTGAATTAGCAAGTCATAGATAACCAGGCTGCGGTGGTGGAAGATTGAGGATGGTGGGGAGTTTCACGTTATTCAGTGACAGGAATATGTCAAAAGGAAATGTTAAATTTTGCCTGCTAACTGGGCCACTGCAGACAGGGAGGAAATAAAGTTGCAGTAGAAGAAATTGAATACAGATTTGAAAAAGATAAAACCTCACTGTTCCAGAGCTAGGATGATTTTGTCTGCTGTCTTAACTCAATCAAGTCATGAGAAGCTGCTGGGCAACATCTTTTCTGGTGCCTGTCTGCTACCAGACCCAGAAGCTTCAAAACCATTCTCCTCTCCTGGATATGCAAGTCCGTGCACAATAGGGCTATTGACAGGCAGTCACTGTCCTTTGAAATATATCCTAGAATGTTTCTGGGTTGTCGATCCTTTGCGGAATCTGGAGTGGTACACATACCAGGAGGATTGGGCTGGGAGAGCCAGCTTCGATATCTTCCAGTGGACAGCACGACCCTCAGAAAGGACACACAAGGTCTTGTATTGGTGTTGTTGAGAGTCAAGAAGAGTCTGTTTTTGGTGGAGTTAACCTTTCAGCAAGATGTGACCTGGAGCAGATTATGGAAAAAGATTACTAATGATTTATGTGCCAGTTCCCAGCAAAGCAGAAAAGGAGCATGGCCATCCGGCTTCCGAGAGGTGCCGTGGATAATACACCCATTATCTACAAAGGACATATCAGATTCAGAAACTTACAGAACAGAGATCAAGTCAAAAAAAATAAAGAAGAAACAATCAAAGTGTTCAATAGATTGTCGTCAAAATAGGCAAACAGGTCAATGGCCTACAGACTGGAAGAGATTAGTTTACATTCCAATACGAATGAGAGGAGACGTGATATGGCATGCAAACAATTGAAGCATTTCTCTCAATTCACACTACAGTTGGACTGTGCGAAAGATAATTCAACACAGGTTAGACATCTACATGAACCGAAACATCACTGATGATGCACAATGAACTATCAAAAAAGGGTTATTTACTGGTAGGTTAGGGAAACCCCTTGAAGAATAACTCCCACTGAATTTGCATGGGTTCAGATATTTGGTGCTCTGAAGACAGAGAACACAATGCTGAATGAGGGCAAATCATGCAGATCCACCTGGAAAATTATAATGGGGTATCAGGAGAATGTAATCCTAACACTAAACAATATTAGAAAACTATATAAGGGAGCAAAAAGACATAATAGCCGCAGATAATCAAATAAGCATGTTTTTCTACCAAAGAAAAGTGTGTAGTATCAAGATTATTACAAAATTAGGTTCATGAGCAGATTAAAGAGACGCAGTTATTGGAAATAAGTTTAACCAGAAATTACATACATTTTGACTCCCATTGTTTTTTTATTACCTTGCCATACAATGAAAAGCAATGGATACGAATTTTGCCCAGCCTAATACTTATATATTTATCCTAACATTTGCTTGACAGGCTGAGAAAACCTCCTGCTCCAGAAATGATGTAATCTCCCTCTCATATACTACATGTACTTGGGTGACATCTTTGAGGTCTGGCACCATGGAAATTCCCTTCTTCACACAACGTGTGGATCTAGCTAACATACACCACACTCATATCAAAGTGCAGCACAGTACTGCCAAACACGCAGTCAAAATCATGGATACCACTGTGTACTTTATTATTATCCACACAGTTACAAACAACTACGAACTAAACTTTTTTTTTTTTAAACTCAAAGATAAACACAGATTAGTACACAGGACCAGTTATTATTCAAGACACACATTCAGGGGTTTAAACGTTTTGCAACTCTTTAATGTTACTGAATCTACTCTTAGAAACCTCTCTCAACAGGAAATTCCCTTGTGTCCAGATCAGCCATCCATGCATTCAAAATAGTGGAAATAGACAATAATGGGATAATAACGACAGCCATTACTAAGCAATTCTGTGCTATAAAACCACAACACTAAGCTTATACTCAATCATAGGCATAATCCCAAGGATAAACTGAGCCATTCTTCAACTGATACCAACTCCAAAACTAACTTTAACACAAAGTCCAACCCCAACCTTAATCCTACCGTTAGCCGTAATGCTAACCCTAACCCTTCTGTGAAGTCTTTTCTCAACTGTCATGGCGACGGTAACCCTAATGCAGTCCTAACTGAAATATTCAATGTAATGTGAACTGCAATATGCTCTTTGGCATCAAACACCTTTTGCACCTCCACTGACCCAAAAATGCAGTGAGTAGAACCTGTGAGAACAGAGCACAGATATTTCTGATATAGTGGAAACAGAAATGAGCAAATCTCCAGACCTGTTGAAAACCCTTTACAAAGGGAGCTCCTCTGTGATTTCTTAGGTTCATAGATCCATTCGGGCACTGAGGACAGAACATACCCAAGAAACAAGATTGACGTAGCATAATAGTTTTTGTTTGTTATTTATTTTTTTTGACATATGGCTCTTTCGCTAGTACATGCACTCTCTGCAGTAGACATGTAGGTTATGGGTAGTCATGTCCAAAGAACATATTAGTATGTACACGTGCATTACAAATTAGTGAAAACGAAAATTCATTAAAGCATATTGACAAAGGCCTGAAACTTCACAGGCGCATTTATGAGCCCAAAAGGTATGACCAGATACTCATAAGGTCCTTTAGTCATTTGAAAGGCAGGCTTGCTCCCCTCACCTACCCAGATCTGAAGTATAAGCACCACAAAGGTTGAGCTCAGTGCAGTACGGTTTGTTGTGATCCTGCTCAATATATCGTCGGGATCAAAGGGGGGGAATATTAGTTCTCAATCATGAACATCCTCACTCACCTGTAATCGCTGCTTAGTCTTCGTCTGCAATACTGTTTGTCTCAAACAATGAATCAAGACCCTGTGAGAAAAAGATCATTTGGTAACAACTCGTCCTTGCTGAGTCAACCATGACCATGGAAACTCGGCTTCCCCTGCTGGTCATAGCAGCATAGGCTAAATTAATTTTAAGATTTTAATCTTTTGTCTCTTTTAAGAAAGTACGTAACTGCAAAGAACCTAAAATATTTATTAGAATCATTGCTGTTATTTAATAAACAATCCCTCCTTCAGAAATTTTTTATTACAATATATCTACAGATATTTTTTTTTCAGTTTATGTGACCCAGAGTGTGGAGTTTACGTATTCTCCTTGTGTCATCAAGGGGTTTCCTTCAGGTACTCCAGCCCCGCCCCCCCAGTCCAAGAACAGGCTTAGATGTATGGAACTCTGTTTCACCGTATCCATGCAAACATACTGCCCTTGCCCACCCGAGATCTTATCTCTCAATCATCTCATCTTTTCTATCTCTGCCATCCTGCAAAGATTTAATTCTCTTAACCACTGATATTTTACCCATTCGCCTGGTCCCACCCTCAACCAGAACACACAGCCCAGTTCTCGAATGAACCGGGGCATGAATATAACTTTATGCGATGAATATACCGTAACCCTTGGCTTATAATACTTGCACCCGGCCAAACTTAGATCAACAAAGCCAGCAATTCCTTTGTTCTCTAGAGACCTACGTTCCATGTCAGCTTTGAATCCTCCTTGAAATTCCTCCTCCTCTGCTCCCTCTATTGTAAGGGGGCACTTCCAGTGGCCCCTCCCCCAGATGGCCATATGCATTCCACTCGCGCAGATTTGCACCCACCTCCCCCGCCCATAGCTGCATGTGCGTCTGCATCCTCGCATTCTTTCCATTCCATTGCCGAACACACTCGCATCCACATGACCACAGCCGCTCTGCAGACTGTCTGTATGTTTAGTCACCATGTTTAGTCTGTTGAGTCATCTGCAGTTAGATAATGTTTAACATTTTGTGTCAATAAATGCCCTTTTATTGAAACCAGTGGTTGTGATGGTTGCTTGTGGTTAGTCAGATATGATTTGAAGCCATCGCTACCAAGAACTCCCAGCCTTTAGAACCAGTTACATCAACTGCATTGCCACTTGAAGCCTAGCGGAAGTAAGAATACGGCGATTTAATAATTTTAGACAACAACAACAATTTTAACCATGGCAACCTTTATCATTTTAATTTGAGTTAAAATTCATAAAGGTAGGTGAATTTTCATGAGACTGATTTTAACGTAAGCTACCCACAGCTCGCAAGCCAACCTTGCAGCCATAGTTTTTGTGATAAGCTCCAGACCCCCCCCCCCATGACCCTGAATTGGACAAGTGGGTTCAGAAAATGGATGGTTGTATGAAAGACATAAAAGACATGAAAGAAAAATACACTGTAAGAAATGGAAGAAACATGTATAATTTGGATATTCTGCTGACTTGGGGCTGTATGCCAGCTGGGCGGGCCGCCCTGTTGTCTTGCACCTTTCCTGGTTGGGGGTCTGAATGATGCAGCTGTTATGTTCTGCTCGTCTTCTGGTTACTTCCCCCTGCAGATTCTTCCTGCAATTCAAAGACATGTGGTGAGTTGTATCCATGTGTCTAAATCGACTTTTGTGTGCTTTTTGACAGACTATACTGGATACACCATCAGTCTATACCCTTTGCTTCCATGGTCTTGCCATCCAGTCTTACAGAAATGGTTGCAAGGTGATGTGCATAAATCTCTTTCATTTGTTATGCTTGATGTAAAAAATAAAAAATAAAAACGAAAAAGACAGAATAGCTTACGGCACTGGAAAATTTCCTCAAAATTATTTTCCATTAATTTAGTTACACCATGAATGGTTAACATTCCAGCCTTCCCACCCAGCATTATTTTTACTGCTGTCACAACTATGACACGATTAAAAGGTTATGCTAATTAAGCATTAATATTTTACATCTAGCCTGCAGGTTGTAAATAATGCTCTTTGAACAGTGGTCACTGAAGAACAACCTGCACAAAATTACAGATTATCAATCAATTAAATGGTCGTTTTCTTTAATGAAATGGCAAATAGCCGAAAATTGTTTGAATAGGAATATCACTACAGCTACTAGACAGTGATGTAGTAGGTTAATGTGTAGCGATATACCTTAATAGAATAGATAAGTGATGCTTTATTGATCCCTTTTGGGAAATTGTCTTTTTTGTCTATCTCTCGCTGTCCCAGAGACACACAGACACACATTCAAGCGAGTACAAGCTTGGGGGGGGGGGGGTCAGGGGTCACAATGTGGGGTTTGTTGGTGTGCAGTGACCCTGAAGCTGGGGGTTGAGGGCCTTGCTTAGGGATCCAGTGGCACTAGATCGCAACATTTGAACCAGTGACTTTCCAACCCCACCCACCCACATCTGTACGGCTCTGGAGTACAGTTTACACGACCTCTTCCCAGTGCTCATATTGGTTTCCTCTTACAGTTCACATAAGATTTGCTTTGTTGTGTTTAACCTATCCAGAGCAAAAGTGTGTTCCTTGCAATGGACTGTTATCCAATTCAGGCGGTTCCCTCTGTGTCCTGGGATAGATTGATGAAAATAAATTATCGCACTAGGTCCTGACTAGCTTGGGGATTTACCTATTACCAGTGGCACAGGGGTGTGTCAGTTTGCATCCTGGAACCGATAGTGACGTCCTTCCTAACTTTTAAGAAGAGCTTGCGACAACTTTTTTTTCTTCTTCTTTTAATCCGGGACACAGATTGAACCGCAGTGCTGGTGAGAACGTTTCTCCTGATGTTGGCGTGGAGACCATTTCTCATCAGGGCAGAAGGCTGCTGCATTCTTTGCAATCCGTAGTTTAGCCCTAACTATGTTACTGCCTGCAGTCTCCTTTTCGTGGGGTATATAAGATCGCACGGAGGAAGCAGGTTAAATTGTGCTTTGTTATTTTATTTGATGCATTCTTAGTACGAAAACAATGAAATAAATAACCAGCTTGCTTCGCTAAGGGAAATATAGTATAATTCTGACAAAATTTTAAACAATATTACCCTTTTTATCTGGAAAATGAAAATCTCCTGAACAGTCTGGCCTGTTTTCCTGTTTTAGTTCCTCTGCCAGCTTTTTCATTATAAATTGATTATCTGATCCCTCTCTGATCCATGGTGAAGGAGCGTTAGATCACATTGGGTGCTGCTGCCACTCAGGGCTGCTCGGACCCTGCCTGGTGCCATTTTTTGAAGTCAGTGCTAAATTCCCACCTGTCAGCAGTACCTCACCGTCCTGCATCGCACCACGGCAGACTTCAATGTTTACATTTTTTTCCAGACTTACAATTTGCGCAATGTTTTCCAACCTACTGCTTTCTTATTATTTCTCTCACAGAAAATGTACACACTGCCCATTAGGACGTGCAGCGAAACCATTGATCACCTTCCAGACCTGCACACGTTGTGGCCTACATTCACTTCAAGGTTGCATAAAATTTGCGCACAGATTTGACTTATAAAGGCATAGGAGGCGAATAGACTCCTCGGCAACTGTGATGGATACCATAGTAAAATATGCAAATGACAATGCGCATTGTACCCGTAATGACCGTTTTATCTAAAGGCAGTATTGAGCTGCGGTTTAGCCTTTTTCAGATCTACCCCCAGGGATTCCATACTTTATGGGCCAATTCCTGTTGCATGTCAGTGTCAGCACCTCTGCTGGGGTAAAATGTGAAGGCATTGGACCCCATCCAGCATGTTCATGCTTCATCTTTCACATTAAATGGTTCAGCTACCAGTTATCTTGTACAGGAAATCTATAGAAAACACTTTTAATTATATTCTTATGTTCCATGATTACGTGTTGCCAGGTTGTCTTGGCTCCCAGTGATACGTTATATCATACAGGTTAAACTTTATTGCACAGAATTACACTACAAGTCCTGTATTACCGTTTACGATATACAAATAAAATTGATATTCCTGGTTGATGTCATTGTCATGTTCATATTTGTCAAAATATGTATCAATTAACAATCATTGTTTTGCTAATGCTAATATAAATAAAAAGGAATCTGTCCGGGTAGGGGCCCATTTGGCCCTGTCCCATGTGTTTTGTCCTTATTTGGCCAGCAGGTGTCACTCGTTATCCTGTTTCCTCCTCTGGCTTGTAGTGCTAACCCCCCAGTGTGTTTCCCTCTTCCCTTGGCCACTGCATAGCCAAATTGGATTTGTGAGCAGGTAAGAAACTGACACCCCTTCAGTCATGGGTTAAAGCCTGACCTGATGCCTTTGGTTTAACTTATTTGGTTTAATTTATCCTTAGCTTCTGTTACTGTTTATCTTAGTCTTTGCTTTGTATCCTTGTTTATATTCTACCCTGCCTGTGCCTTGCTGAATTATGCTCTGCTTATGTTCCAAGTCTCTCCTTGTTCTTAGTATTTGTTAATATTTCCTAGTTTCTTGTGCTTGTTAACTGTGATTTATTCCACGTGTTCCTTGTCCCATGTCGATCCTGAATGATTGATTTTGTTATGGTCTACACCTGTCCCTTGTTTGTCATGTTTTTTGTATGTATTTAAGTGCCTGCCCTCATCTAGTTCTTCACTTAGTCATTATGTTTAAGGCATGTGTGTGTTTAGATGTGTGTGGATGTTTGTGTTGTGTTGATGTCACTGCATGTTTATATCTTTGTTTGTTCCCTAGCCCTGCTCTTGTTTTTGCTTTGTTCCCTAGTATGTTTACTGTGGTTCTCTTTAGTTCTTATTCCTCCCATTTATTTTTTGACCCCTCATAGTCCCTTTATTTTGTGGTTTATCCCTTTGTTTTCAGATTTTATTAGCATTTTTTTTTAATGGCTTCCAAAACGATAAAGATCTTATCCCAACATTACCCCTGTCCTGTCCTGATAGTTCGCTCCTTCCGTGTGTCACGCTGCCTCGTTAACCTCGTGTGGGATCCCCATGTGATCAGCTGTTTCTGGTTGTTGTCATTAGTCCTCTGCATTAAGTCCGCGTTTCAGTTTGTTTCCCCAGTCCGGTCATTGGGTGCGTTCGACTTGCTTACTGCGCTGGCTTAAAGCACCACATTCTGATCCTGACGCAATGTATTATGGTTAGATGCATTGCAACGTCTCACCCGGCTGCACAAACTGGAACCGCCTCTGTGACGACACACCTTAGCCCTTATTGGCTGAAGAGTTTAGTTACACACATGACGTTGGTATCCCAGGCAGTTCCGATGCGTAATCTGCTATTTCTCACAAATGTCACGTAAAGCAGTGAGAACTGGTTTTCAGTTAATTTACCTAGTAAAATAAAGTTTAAATAAATGACATAAATGCTCTAATAGTACACGTAAGTTAATGGTTTATTTATTGTTAGTTGCTGTAATATTGTGCTGCTTTATTTGGTTAATCATCCAGTCTGTGAAGAAGGCATTCAAGTGAGAATTGCATTGTAGTATGACTCATTTCCTGGCACGTACAATTTATATTAGGTCAGTGTTCATGGTTTGACTTCTGATATTCAGATCGAGTTTTAGGTCAAACTCGTTCGTTTGACTTTCAAGAAATTTGAGTTCTAGTAAGTTCGAGAACCGAGGTACTATGAGCCACTAGTCAGCATCACATTTTCAGTCTTCTTGTCTGGTGTTATTGAGATCTGGGTACAGTGAACAGCTCTCAGGACATTTAAAAAAAATATTCGTTATCTTTAAAATTTTTCAAATGTTTATCTATTGTTAATGATATAGTGAGCATGTAATATACTGTTAATTATCCAGATGGCATGTTCCTGAATAATGAAAGTGGATAATTTGTGATATGATTATGGGAAGATCATAAACAAATTAAAGCAAATAATGTTTATTTTTTAAAAAAAAATAAATGTTTATAAACTTTAATTGGGTGGTAAATCCTCCCTTTGCTCTGTGCTCCCCCCACGTCTCCACTGGGTACTCCAATCTCCCTCTGCATCCCTAACTAACACCTCTACATGTACTGTAGTGAGCGCTCTGTGATGGAAAGGCATGCTGTGCCCTACCCCAGGGGCATGGCCAGATCTTATACATTATGACAGCCAGATTAGGCCCAGTAATTGAGTAATATTTGTGGTAACGGGGTAATATTTTGTCAACATGGGGGCTGGGGTGGGGGCTATAGGGTCCCCCTTGATATATTTTTCAGACTGAGGGGGGGGGCGACCTCCTTGGTGCAGGTTGTCGACTTTAGGGGGTGGGGGGGTTCGCCACGGTATGTTTTGCTGCCCTGGTCGGCGGGGGGGTGGCTGGCGGTGGGGGGTGGCGTCCGTTTCCCCACATGGCGGA
>JAABNY020000040.1:6725529-6748053 GCA_015164015.2 Brevimyrus niger | reverse complement strand
AACCAATTAATTGGTTTTCCATTATTTCTTATAGGAAAAATTCGATCAGAACTCAAACTTTTTAGGATTCGATCTGGAGTCCAGAAGGGATTAAGTTCGAGAACCAAGGTTCCACTGTATTTGATTTAGAAGTTGTGTGTGTGTGTTTTCAAAATAGGTACAAGATAAATATATAAATAATACATTATGTTATGAGGCTGAAACAATTCACTGCATCTGCGTGCCATAGAAAAGGATTTGGTAACACTTTAGTCTAAGCTCTGCTCCTTACCTACATTAAACTGTAACTAATCATTTGATAATATATCACTCAATTAAAAAAATCATATACAATTACATTTACAAATGTATTGCAAATATATCCTACTCATGTCCCACAAAGCTTTTATTAACAAGCTGGTAAATTGCGTGGATCTATTAAACAATTCATTAATTAACATTCTTATTAATTAGGTATACCTGAACCTTAATCATTTGCTCCTTTGCTAGCGATAAATTTTTATCATTTGATAAAATATAAGTAAATAAAAAGATTCAGTTGCTGTCAATTCTACAGATGTATTACAGCAATATACTACTGTACAGCATCACAGAGTACATACTGAAGAGTTCACAATAAGTGTGCAATTATACCCACTGGTTTATATTTGCAAGTGATTTACAAGCTGTTTTATAAATATCAGGAGCAACATATGATTGCAATATGTTTCTAAACTTGTTTTTATCTGTGGATGATTCTATCCGTCATGCCGTTATACTATCTATTAAGGTATTACCAAATGATTAGTAACAATTAATAGTTAAGGAGCAGAACTTAAAGTGTTACCAGAGTTTTTTTTTTACAATACAAATTCTTTGGAGATATTTCGAGATACACTTGACAATAATATCAGTTTAAATAACAGATAATAATAACTGAAAGTCAGTGACCCACACAAACATCCAGTCATCCATCTTCTACCTGTTATTTCTGGTCAAGGTCACGGTAGGGGCTGCATTCTATTCCAGGCAGGAAGGGCACCAGGCTGGTTCATTACCGGTCCGGCACAGGGCACACACACAAACACCCATACATGTCTTTACGTGCCACGGGGACACCGGGGTACCCAGAGGAAACCAAAGTGACCTTTCTTAATACAACCATATTCGGTCATAATCCATTCGTGTACACATGCAGAAAATATGCATGAACTGAATGGTAAATGGACTGCATCCATGTAGCGCTCTTCTACTCCTACGAGTACTCAAAGCGCTTTACAATCCATGCCTCACATTCACCCATCCACACACGCGTTCATACACCGGTGGCGGAGGCTGCCATGAAAGGCACTGACCTTCTCACTGGGAGCAATTGAGGGTTCGGTGTCTCGCTCATGGACACTCTGATGGGGTCAGGAGGAACCAGAGCTCAACCCGGCGACTCTCAGGTTGCCGAATAAGAGCCCAACCTCCTGCGCCGCCATCTTGCCCCAAACTGAACGCCGCCGGTACCACAGGCATTATTCTGGCCCTTGAGGGCCGTTACACATCCTTACACATCTTCACAGATCAACCCACAGCAGATGAGCAGAGATGTCCCCTGAATCTCTTTGTTACCCTTTCCTACTAGATGGTGCAGTAGAGTGCCCATGCTGAATGTCTGATTCTGTCATGTGTTGATGAATATTTTATATACATATTTATATTTACACTGTCCTTGTAACAAAAACAGTGATATCTATATATTTTTGTCTTAAGCAATCAGTTACATGTCAGGTGAACCGATATGTACTAGGTCATGCTTTATAATTTCAAGTGCCATTTATTTTTCTCTTTCCTGAGCCATGTCTGAACCATATTTGCAAAATCGTTTAACCAATGAGACTGAAGTCATTGAAACAAGTACCAGAATTTTGACTTTGATATCAGTCCATCTAAGAACACATTTCCATTTAATTCAGCTTCTTATACACTCTGGGGGAAAAAATTTGCAGACAGAAAAATGAAACAAAATGACTCTTATGCCATATTCGAGTCATGAATACATTAATGTAACGTTGCTTACTTGTGTGCATTAAGTGACACACTTACAGCACGAGCCCTGACAAAGTTTTAGCGTCATGAAATGATCCTGTTAAAGTCCTTTCTGCAGTTCACACCTATTGCAATTCACACTTAATTCACTTTGGTTCACAGGAAATTTGACAAGAACACTGAAGCTGCGGAAGACATTAATCTAAGATTAGCATCTCCCTCAAAAGCATTTAGTCTGTCAAATCACATGGGGAAAGAATGGATGCAGATGATTGGTAAGAACAGGTGCGCGTGCAATGTTTCTGAAGAGTATAACTGGAGACTGACTAACAGCTGTCTCACATCCCAATTCTTCCTTTCCAATATGGGGATTATTGCAAGAATTTGTGGATTGAATTTTACTTCCCGGTTCCATTCAGAGTTTGTATTACTTGCTCCAAACACCATGTTCTTCACACACAACCTGTTCTTCAGATTTTTAGGCTTAAACACTACAGCAATGGAAGCTCCAATTCAGATAAGTATTTTGCAGTGCAGACATGAGCAGATCCTGGCAAGGCCGAGATGGGCCATCGTCGACAGTAGCTGACATATTTCTGCGACAGTCCCACGGCGCCCCTTGAACAACGCCACCCAGTGCCAGCTTAGCCAGCCAATTTCACTTGGCGTGGGGCTCACCATCCAAGACAAAGTGAAATTGGCTTGCTCGTGCACTTAGAAGTACTTGCGCCCTCTGCAGTGCCGGCAGGGAACTGCTATGTGATCTAGGGGGGCACCTTCTGGGGGGGGGCATTGGCTTTAGCGGAGCCGACATTTAATGTTATGTGGCATATTGAACAACTGAAGACTATCTTAAAAAGGTCATTTTCATTTAAATATGTTGACATTTGTAACAGGCTGAACTGTTTTTTTTTACACTACACAAATTCTATTGTGCATAATGACAATTTTAAAATATTTATAGACAAACAATATACAAAACTTCCCATGCTATATGTACATACATGAGAAAGTATTCAAACCCGTTCACGTTTTTCAAACTTTATGTTGCAGCCATGCTAAAATCGTCTAGGTTCATTTTTTCCCCCACACCAATTTACACTCAATAATCCGCGATAAGGCAGAAAAATGATTTTAGAAATTCTTGTAAATGTATTGAAAATAGAAAATAAAGAACATTGCATTCACTTAAGTGGTCAGACCTTGTATGCAGTACTTAACTGAAGCACCTTTTGCAGTGATTACAGCCTCGAGTCTTCTTTGGTACAGTATGGCGTGACAAGCTTTGCACATCTGGATTTGGGGACTTTTTGCCATTCTTCTCTGCTGATCCTCTCAAGCTCAGCTGGTTAGGGTGGGGACTGTCAGTAGGCAGCTATTTTCAGGTCTCTCTGGAGATGTTCATTTGGGTTCAAGTCCAGTCTCTAGCTGGGCCACTCAAGGACATCCAGAGAGTTGTCCTTAGCCACGGCATTGTCTTTGCTTTGTGCTTAGGGTCATTGTCCCTCTGGAAAGTAAACCTTCAGCCCAGCCTGAGGCCCAGAGTGCTCTGGAACAGGTGTCCATTAAGGATACCTCTGTACTGTGTTCCTGTGAGCTTTCCTTCAACCACGACTTGCCTCCCAGTTCTCCCAGTCCCTCCTGCTGGAAAAAAAGCCCACAGCATGACTCTGTCACCAGCATGTTTCACCACTGGGGTGGCATTGCCCAGGTGATGAGCAGGTTCCTTCAGACATGATGTTTAGAACTGGGGCCAAGTTTCATCAGATCAGTAAATCTTGTTTCTCACAGTCTGAGAGTCATTCAAGTGCCTTTTTTGTGCGGTTTTTGCACAAATATACATTATCAATTGTACCTTTCCAGATCATATCCCATCAGGTAATCAACCACAGGTGGACAAACAAGGTATAGAGACCAAAGGTGGTTGGAGACCACAACAGTTGGTTTCAGCCAACCAGTAGATTACTTGGTGATTGTGATTCAGTTGAGTATGAAGTGTCTGGACCCAAACTAGATTAACAGATTTTTTTGGTGATCTGTGTTGCTAACCTACAGCGCACAACAGCCAAATGTATCCTCTGCATTTAACCAATATGTGGCCTAGCAGGGGACAGCTATCTCAGCACCAGGGGAGTAGTGCTTGGGGGTGGTATCTTACGCAGGGTACCTCAGGGGTTGGAGATTCGAACCAGCAATCTTTCAATCACACAAGTGTGCTTACCTAACCATTAGGCCACCACTGCCCCTATCAATTAGCCTCCTCTAATATAGAAATTTCAAAGATGATCAATTAAAATGGGCTGTTCCTCAGGTAAATTTCAAGTGTAATAGCAAAGGGTCTGAATGTTTACGTTAATGTGATATTTTATTTTTCAGTTTATCATTATGTTGTATTGAGTGTGGATTGACAAACTGGAGAAAAGTGAAATTAAACGATTATATGGCTATATAGCTATAGCAAGGCTGCAATGTGACAATATTTGGAAAAAAAAAGTTAGGGGGGTTGAATACTTTTTGAATGCACTATGTATGTAGGCACATGGTCATACACCATATGGACAATGGTATTGGAACACCCCTCTTAAATATTGAATTTGGATGTTTCATTCATGCCCAATGTCACAAGTGTGTGAAATCAGGTGCCGGCCATGCAGTCAAGTTTACAAACATTTGTAAAAGAACACGTTATTCTGAAGAGCTTCGTGAATACAAGTGTAGTACTGTCATGAGATGCCACCTATGCAATAAGTCCGTTCATGAAATCTCTCCCCTGCAAGATATCCCATAGTCAACTGTAGGTGGTCGTATTGCAAAATGGAAGCATTTAGGAGCAACGGAAACTCGAAGCCACAAAGTCGGTCGCCCACGTGCTTAGGTGCAGTGCATAAATGTCACAGATGTAGTCCTGACTCACTAACTGCAGAGTTACAAACTTCCTCTGGCATTAAAACTGTGCACCAGCAGCTTCACAGAATCCGCTTCCATGGCTGAGCAGCTGCATGTAAGTCTCACATCTCCGAGCACAATGGCAAGTGTTGGATGCCAGGAGAACTTCACCTGCTTGACTGCATTATGCTTAGCTGTAAAGTCTGGTGGAGGAGGGATAATGGTATGCAGTTGTTTTTCAGAGGTCGACTCCATCAAACACCTGTGAGATGAACTATAACGGAGATTATCCAACATCAAAGACCGACCTCACAAATGCTCTTCTCAATGAATGGGTAAAAATTCCCACAGACACATTCCAAACTCTTATGGAAAACCTTCCCAGAAGGGTGGCAGCTGTTATAGCTGCAATGGGGAGACCAGCTCCATATTGCTGCCTATGGATTTAGAATGAAATGTCATACATTTTTGTGTAGGTGTAGTGGACAGGTGTCCCAATACTTTTGTCCATATAGCGTATGTCTCTTGAGTTCTGCCAATTTAGTGATTCTCTTTCTTGTCCACTGAACATATTAGACCAAACAGTACATGAATATTCTTCACTTTCGTGCCAAAAACATCATTATTCAAAGATATAATGGATTATTGTTCAAAGTATAACCCTTTAATCTTAACTCCATTCCAATGTCACTATTGGTGACAGAGCTCTGAAAATCCCTGTCTCACTTAGTCATCCATGCAGAACTGAAGGCTAACATCTTTTCTTTCTCCCATTCTAGGGCAATTATGCAAAGTGCTCATTAAGAATTAGTGTCTGTTTGATTACAAGAACATCTCTGAGATTCCAAAAAGTCTGTTTTTCACTCTGGTCTAATGGAACGACCCCTTTTCCTCCATTACGGAACAGAAACATTGATATTCCTGTAACAGGATTCCAGCTCCACAGGTGACTTTGACATGGTACTGTAGATCAACAGATTGCCCTCAAGGAGCTTGAGATAACAGGGTCTGCCCCATGCAGCCTTCTTTACCACCTACTGAAATTTCTTTCAGAATATATTCTCTATGTTCAGTCTATATATTCAGTATGGTTCTTATTTCAGTAATATAACCTGGGATGACAGATGAATGGAATCAGAGACATTTATAATTATAGACTGAAAAAAAACAGCAATTTCACTTTGATTATATTGCTACTTTGGTCCAAGAAATCACATTCATCATTCAATGATGAAACGTTTACTGGTATGCTGAAGTAAAATGTTTCAGTCAAGAAGAAAGCTATTTGAGAATGTGACTATTTTATAGTCCTTTGCTGGGGCATCACTCTCGAAGAGTGTATCAGTGGTGTGCTTCGTATCACTCGCACGCTTTTTGATTTAGCGATACTCCAAGCACCGTGAGCGTCTTCTGCACACAGCTCTTGTGCTGACCATAAAATCCCAGATGCTTCATTAGAGGCGGATCTCCATCATCATTACACTTTCCTGTAAGTCTGTTTTGTAGAGCATCTGTTGTGAGACATTCCCGCTTTTTATTTATGTAAATCCATTGTCGTTAAACCCAACGCCGTCGGAATTATCGAGGAAGCGGGGCAACATGAACTCAGTCACGGTGTAATTAGAATACATATTACGCAGGAAAAAGTAGCGCATGCACACGGCTTTAAGAGAAAGAGGACAAAAGGGGACCTGATCAAAATGCACATACAGTTCATTGTTTATTTTACCTTCCACACTTGAGGAAAAAGGTATATTTGTCAAATTTTTAATTAACATTTAAAGTACCTATTCTCTCTCAGATAACACCAAATATCATTTTGTAATCTTTTTCTCATCATTTAGTATCTATGACCCCGTCCTCCCATTTATTCAAGAAGGGACTTCTTTTTATTTTTTCTTGAGTAAAAATCTTATTATTTTTACAACAGATTTTTGAACATTATAGGTATGTAAACATAATGCAAACACATATAAAAAAAAAACATTGCTTCTGATTTCTATTGTCTGGTGTATGTATGTTATTACATCTCTATAGTAACTGAAGAGAAGTATATTACTGTCCCATGACCTTATACTGGATAGGAATTAGGAATATTGATGGATAGAAGTATTTTGTAGGATTATTGTATACTGTAGCATATTGTGCTCATGGGAGGTTTACTAACACAAACAGACAATTGCAGGTGACAATGATGATAGATAAGCTGCCCCTCCAATTGCACTTAACTCTCTTGCACCATTTTGTGACCCGTCGTGTATCAAAAGCGCAATCAGCTTGCGGGAGGCGTTACCCTACCTTTGTGATATTCTGTTGGAATATAGATGCCTGCACCACACTAGCACAGGTAAAATGTACTTCAGAGTGTATGAAATCAATCAATTGATTTGAGGCCAATATCTTAATTTTATATTCAAATAAATGTCAAAGGATTAGAAGGATTTTATGTCTTTGGTTAATCTAATGTAATGAAACTCAGTTAATTAAGAAGTGAAGAGTCAAAAGGCTTTGTAAGAGATAAACCACAAGAAGGGATGTGGCTATACAGAAATAATCATGACAGCTTGGTTTAATGCCAAGTTGGTGTTAATTATTTTTTGTGTAAGCGCACTACAAAATGGTTTATCCCACTTATACGATGGCTAACAAACAAAATAACGATATTAATAATAATAAACTGTTCACAGGTAATTTTTCAGAAAAAAAGAATTTCGATATAGACACCTTCTAATAATGCATAATAATGGTCGTTATAAGAACTTATAAAGCATTACAGCATCTTCCGTTGACAGTCATAAGGTATTATAGGGTTGATTATACTGTACTACTACTAAGCTCCAATGAAGCTCTCGTCTATAATGCTCTCTAGATACCTGTACATGGGCTGTGGGAAGAGTACAGCTTATTCAGGCACATAAAGACAGTGCTGGAGCATTTCAGGTCAGATATACTCTGGTAGGGTAAACAACTCCTTTTGCCAGGTAAACGTTGATAGAGAATGCATGTATGCAAAGATCAAAGGTGTATGTATCAGATGATATGAAATGGGATTCTACTGAGGGAAACACCGTCGGAGCCAGTGATTGTGGAAAGACATCACGCAGACACTGCACAACACTGCGTACAAACAAAGAAACACAATGGGGGACTTCGATCTTTAAAGCATCTGTCAGAAGTTTTTACAAATTTTACTCAATTCTTTTGTTGTGTTCCTTATGGAAATATGGATGTTATGGGGAAATTAGCAGCCGACTCACATCCTAGAGTATTTGTATGCCGTGTTTCTTTAAACTGTGACAGTGTGATGCAGACAGTAAATCAAAGCGAGATTAAGCCAGACAAGAACTGCACAGTATATAGGGATTTAAACTTAACAACAGGATAGCTGTCCCTTTAACTTTTAATTGCCTGCGATATGTAAATCCTGCTGAGGAGCACCTCAAACTGGTTAAGGTAACTCTGTCCAGCTTAATTACCTTTCTGAAATGGACAATTCAGATTTCAAACTGGATTCTTGTTATCAGTCACAGATGGCTTTATAGAGTAGCCACTGCTGTGCTATTTTTTTTAGTGATCAAGAGCTTTTGAAATCAACATTATATATTGTGTTATATATTATGTACGTTTAGGGGTAACTGTGGGAGATGATTTTCACTCCGTGCCAGGCTTGTTTAAAGATGAGAGTGGAGTGCATATGGTAGATACCTCTGGGGGGAGGGGAGGGGAGGGGGGGGAACAAGAGACGGGGTCAAAACCAAAGATGATGAAACAAGTTATAGCGCTAGTTATAGCAATTACTTCCTGATATGGTCATGGTTGCTGTTATAAAGGAAGCAGTGATGCTGAGAGATGGGCGGCGCCTGGCGTGATTATTTTCCTCCAATCGTACGGCCTTGTGGGCGGGGTCCCTTTTTTTTTTTTTTACCCAGTGAATTTTAAAGGTGAATGAGACTTGTTTACTGTCCTATGAAACACCAAGGCAGGATTTAAAAACTTCAAGCGATGGCGATATGGCTGGGCTTATTTTCTGTAGGTGTGGAAATAAATGCAAGATCTTTGATTATTTATCTTCAGTGGCACAGATGGGGATTTACAAGTTACTGCTGCCACTCTCTGGATTATGCTGAGTACATTTCCTAAAAAAAAGAGAAAAGAAGAGGTTTCCTTTTGAAATTAGGAAGCAGTCTTTACAGGAATGTTATTCCACTTTTCAGTCGTATGTCAGAGTACCGCATGTTAGATAAATCTGTGTATGTTGGAAATATTCTGTCAAATTTAGGATGATTTACATTTGGTATATATCTCTAATAGCTGGAATTGGATATAGTCTCTAAACCTATGTTTGAGAAAAATGTGCAGTAAAAATTCTATGCGATTCAAAAGCAATGCTTAGCCAGGAAGGAAAAGAAAATGTCTGTAACAAGACGTGGACGGTCTGTCAAAAATGGCATAACAACCCTTTGAAAGTAATGTTGCGTGATGATATACGATTTGGTATAACCTTACCTGAGGTGTGAGCACCGCAATGCATTAATAATGAGGAGACGTCTGCATGACCGTGGAAAACACCTTCTCAGACAAACCAAAGATCCTGTATTTGTTTATTCATGAAAAACAATCTTGGGGTGAAGAGGCAAAAATGGCCCGAACTCTGTATAAATGAGTGATACTCAATGCCTGGTAGATTGTTCCAGAGAGTATGTGAGATACTTGGTCTAACAGTTCAAGGTAAACCAGTGCAAACAGCTATGAACCACTATAAACGTTAAACAGACACAAGCGAAAACAAGCAATCCAGAGCTTGCCTGATCAATATACAGCTAGATGAGATCCGGGGAGGGCTGGCTTCTGAAGTCTAAAACCTGTCTTTAAATTGAGGGCATCCAATAGTCTTTTCTGGTCCACAAATAGATCCTTCCTTCAGGCAGATCACTGAACCAGTCCTAAAGCACCAGTTTCAGTAGAGAGAGAACAGAAAGAGAACATTGCACTGTAACCATCCTGAATAGTTTCCAAGAGGCATCTGCTGCGACAGTCTATAAAATGCGTCTTGCTTGCGACTGTAAATAAAATGCTAATACTGCTGAGACTGTACATTTATTGCAGCGGTGGTGCATCTTGGTTGAACTAGCGCTTTGTAATAACTATGCTAATCCAGTCATCATCTGTCAGATGCATGCCCACGCCTTCTCAGCTACTTAGCACTGAACGGTAACACTTTTCCATGAGGAGTCACAGATAATTAGTAGTACCTCAGGTACTAGCGAAGTACAAGTCAAGAACAAATACAGCAGCTGCAGTAGTTCCTTCAGTAATTCACAAAAGATTACGGAAGGAACAGATGTTATTAACGAGTATGGTACCTGCTTGAGATAAAATATGCCTGTGGGTACAAGTTCTTCCCAATGTCACACTCGCTCAGGTAAACCAGGGTAATGAAGTGCTAGGCCGTGCGGCCATAGCGGCTCATTAAAAATGCAGTGCTTATTGATTAGCGGGGACTCCGCGAGCAAATACATGCATGAATTATCCCGGCAGTCTCAGCTTCAGCCAGGAAGTTTGCCAAGGTTAAGGGAACGCAGTCCCCGTAGCGTCGAGAGGCGCGCGTGTGACAATGAGCTCATTGCGGCAGGCGATGGAGCCGCAGACCTAAAGACAGTAAGTGACAGGCGATATGAAGAGGCAGAGATGGCATCTCATGAAGCCATGCGATTGGGAGGAGAACCGCTAAGGCTATAGTGTGTCAAAGATTCAAGCTGTAATTGTGAAGAGTGTGACTTCTGAATGTTAGCTTACCGCTCTGTCTTACGGAAAATCGCCTGCCCCTGGGAGAACAGCATCTGTACTCTTGTAATTATCAAGGCATTGATTACATTGTCGCAATATAATGTATACGTATGTTACATTTCAGATGTATTTCAAAGCCTGTTTGAAGACGTTTTCATTAGAGGTCTTTGTTTTGGTAACACTGCTGTAATGGTTTCATTTTAAAGAATCCCTTTTCCATTTCAATAAATGAGTAGAGTTACACTTTAGCTTTATTTTGGGTGGAATATATGCTGCGAAATCTGTTTAGAATAACTGCATAAATAAATAGTTTTGTTTCAAATAAATATATAAAAAAAAATTATAAATTAAATTCCTGAAAAAACTGACAGCTGAAGTATTTTGTTTGCAGATATTAAGCATGATAATTGGATTGTTCTTTTTTTTCTTCAGAACGGAGTGTTTATCAATAACAAAAATAAGTCTGTCCTATAAATTAACCATCAATGAATGATTAAATTATCATTTTTAAATCAAATATATATTCATAACATTCTCTTTGGCGACATTCAACTAAAAGCTGCCATAAATTTACAGACATGACAGAGAACACCCAGAAGACAAGCTCCTCACGACTCCCAAGTTTCAAATTGTCTTAGCATTTGACAGCCAATTAGAAGCTCTTCCTTAAAGCTAATAAAAGTCCACAGACTGCTTCAGTCTTACTCTCGGACCCCTTTGGTGCCTTTTTGGGGGTCCGTATCACTTTATTTAAAGCTTTTACAAGTAAACAAGACAGGAATGAAATGGATGAACCAGAGCAGGGAATTATGCAGGGGGATAAAAACAATTCCTAGCGGCGCGGCAGTGAAGTGCTGTCAGCACCCATAGAGATAAATGATCCCCAAGAACTCTATAAAACTCTCTCGTCTAGAGAGTACACAGATACATTAGTCATGGTTAGATAAAAAATCTAGGTTCAGAAGTTGAACAACTGCCTAAATATGCATTTAAACAACAAGATGAAGATGATGATGATTCTTCTTCTTCTTATTATTATTATTATTCTGTAAGAATTTTGTTAGATATGGACTGAGGTCGGTTACCAGGGTTATCATATTTAACTCATACTACCTGTTCCTCTCCCCCACAATAACTAAAATGTTCCGCGTTGTGCCTCGTTTTGGCCTCAGTAACCCTGAGTGCAGTGACATCTGCTCGCGTTTCGTTCATTTCCTTTGTCAAAGAAATGGTTTCTTCATTTGTATTTCTTTTAGTATTGTTCTGCGTTCCTTCACCAGCTACACCTCTTGAAAAGGAAAATGTCAGACTGAAATTAATCGTGATTTCCTGACTAATTATGATGTCATGCAGCCCTTTTCACTGCCTGGGGCAAAGTGGGGGGGACTTTTTTACATTATTATTATTATTAATATTACTATTACTACTACTACAGTTTTATGGTAGTTATTACAGTAGTAATAGTAGTAGTCATCATGTCAAGTGTGAAGTGTGCTTTATTGTCATTTCATCCATGTAGATACTGCATACTGTAGAAATAATGATGGTCCAGGACCACAATGCAGCATACAAACTGAAAATGGCCAGGAGGAGGTTTCAACAATTAGTGCTGTGGATGAATGTGCTAAATGAGCTCTGTTCAATGAACGCCCTTGTGTTTCTGCTGATTGATTTCCATAGCTATCCTGTTATGCTGTGTATGTTATTTAAACTGAAAATACTTGTTTAACAGAGATGTTTCCCCTTCTGTGTTAATTTTACAGTTTTCACCAGATAGTCTCTGAATATATCAGAATTTAGCCCAGGACAAGAGGATCTTTAAACTCCATTAAAAAAGGCAGGTTAACAAATCAAAGTTTAATATTTTTACCTTTGACTTGCTTAGAAGAGACACTACAATACAAAGCAGTTAAGATAATGAACAGTGTTTAAAGTTCACTTGTAATGAAACTACTGTAATGGTGGATGTATCTCAATAGTGCTACTGTAGATATGTCCTTGAATAACGCATTATCTAGGGTCAATTTTGGATGGATAAAGGGCAAAAATATACTTATTGTATAGTGAAACACTTAAGGCATCTCTTTTCTTTTTAGAATACTGTGTTGTTTAAAGTGAAGTCAACGTGAAAGTGTAAATGAATGTTTATCCCCTTGACATGAAAATTATTCTACAGATTTAACCTATTGTTTTTCACTAAGGAAAAATCAGTCTACAATGGAAATATCACAGCTTATAGTTTTGCTAGGGAACTGACAACTCTGAATCTCCTAATTTACAGATACAAGTTACGGGACAGAAATTTTAATCTGCAATAATTACTTTACAATTTTTATTTATTTTTTTCTGGCCCATATTACATTTACAGAAAATTTCAGTTGGCAATCTGTTAAAACTTCAAGAGGAAGCAGAAAATACATAAAATGTTTAATCATCCACTATAATCTCCATCTTCTTCTTTCTTTTATTAACAGTTTTCACTGCTAAGGACTGTGGTCACACCAGACCTCCCTTATTAAGACCGTAGACTGACTCATTCTGAGGAAACCTCAGATGTACCAAGCCTACTGGGACCATAGTCCCTCTAGCGTGTTCTAAATCTGCCCCCAGGTCCTTTGCCTAGTGGGAAATTCCAAAAACAGCTCCCCTAGGAGTCAACCAGGTGGCATCCTTTAAAGAAGCCAAAACCACCGCGGCTGACTCCTGTCAATCTGAAACGGTCCCTGCGGCTCACCCTGTCTGTGCCCAGAAGCCGTGCCCAGAAGCCGTGCCCGGAAACCTCATTTTGCAGTGTGTCGGCATGACCTTCTTCTTTCGCTTATTACCTAAAGCCCAAGACCGTGGATAACAATAGAAACGTGTATTGACAGATAGACAACAAGCTTCGTCCGATGACCACCACTGCAGACCCGCCCAGTACCCGCAAAACTGCAGTCACTGAACCGATCCGCCTGTCAGTCTCATGTTCCCTCTTGCCATGACATGTGAGCAAGATCCCGAAGCCTTAAACAGCCGCCCCGCCCCCATCACCCAAGGGGAACAATCCACTCCTTTCCTAGAGCAGGGATAGGCAACCATGATCCTGGAGTGCCAGTATTCAGTAGGTTTTCTGTCCAACCTGGTCTCTGATGAACCACACCTGATGTCAGGCAGATAGTTACTCATCAGGTGGGACAGAATATGTACTGGATACCAGCACCCCAGGATCAGGGCTGCATACCCCTGTCCTAGAGAGTACCATAGCCTCTGAGTTGGAGGTGTTGTTTTTCTTATTCTTCACACGTAGATTCAAACCACATAAGTTTGCGTTGGAGATCCTCTTCAGATGAGGCCAAAAGCTCAATATCATATACAAATGGCGTAGGTATGTGCAGGGGCGTTGCGTCTTCACATTGCCATGTTCCCGCAAACCCCTCACAAATGCGAGATGGAGAGGAGCCGGCCCACTGTTCCACAGTCAGAGCAGTATCCCGCACTGCTCCTCTTGAATCACAGGTTCAACCGCCGGGCAGAGTTTTCTCTCCAGTACCCTGGCATGGCCTTCCCCATAGAGGCTGAGAAAGGTGATTCCAGTACAGCTAAGATGTCAGCCATGTCACCCAGCAACATCCTGTGCTTTCAACATCTCTGGAAAGGTTTCACCTACCTCTGCAACCTTCCCGCCACTGAAGCCTCTGACCATCACAGCGACGTCGGCGGCAGGGATAGAGTCTGATCCGCTAAAAAAAATTCTACATATATCAGCTGGCTTGAGTTCTGGAGTGTAACTCCCACAAACAAGGCCATAAGCCTAAAATGTAGATGATGCAGATGGATGGATGGAAGGATGATTGTGGAATGGTGTGGTATATTAGGTGTGAATCCTGTCCTGTTCTGTGTACATTGCTGCATTTTCTCCTCACATTGCGTGGGGGACAATGTGGATATTTCAGTTTCCTCCCAAGGTTCAAACAATTTCACAAGGATTGTGAATTTTGAGTGACACGGGATATCGTGTGATTAGCCAACAAGCTGGCTATATTCACAAATAGAAAAGGCATCCAGAATGCATTTTGAAGTTTATTGGTTTTAAATAAATTGTAAGTCAGTTCTTGGCAGGATGGATAAGAATTGTTATTTTTAAGGATCTTTTAGGGAAATATGTTATGATAATAAAAGTTTCAGCTTTCAATTACAATGAACAGCCTGGGGCATGTCGTGCTAACTGATCAAAACCTCGAGCACATATGACAGCTTCATTTCCATGTGAGTGCTCTGATGCATATTTATACATTCCATCTGCTCTGGAGATAGGCAAGGAGGAAAACATAAATGCATAAACAAAATTGAAATAAACTAATGATAATATTCTGTTCTGGCCAAGTGCATGTATTGACAAAATTAAAATTATGAGCTTTATGGAAAAATTATACAGTTTATAAACTACGACCCCTTTAAGTGAGTCAATTCAATTTTTAATCACACTTACCTGTTTGCTTTTCATCAGAAGATAAATATTATTTGAAATGATTTTATGAAGTAGGATAAGTCATCAAGCTGGAGAAAAATACTGCATTAATGCAATTTTTTTTGCAGAATGAGACAATATATTTTGTGCTCTAATTTAAAGGCAATGAGGATAAAGCTACAATAGTACATACAAATTCAAATATGAGCAGTGACTCATTATATCATGGTAAAAGCAACACCACACCAGCTATGATATCGGCGTTATTTAGTGGATAAAGATCCACTGAAGTTTGTGCGTTATTGAGAAAAATAGTATTTGGTAAAAAGCACTAATGAAAGATTCCAATTTCCAGTATACTTCTGATTGCTCAGAGGAAATTATCCTTTTTGAGGACAATCAATGTGAAGATTGTACGTCATACAGTATATTGTATTGGGCTTTCATAATTTCAGTCTTTAGTGCAAATAAATTGAGAAAACATAAAAACGAAGTAAGAAACAGATTGTCAGAGTACGGCCTTCGGCCGCTCACCGTACTGAGAAACTAGGTCTTGTCAACAGCAGTATAGCCTGCTTAAAATAAAGAGCCATCGCAAGTGACTCATGGCGCCCAAACAATTTACTATAACTGCAGGTCTGTCCAACTCGGCGCCTCCCTTATTACCGATAAATATAAAGATGAAGACAGCGTGTGATTCACAGGAAAACCCAGGTAGGCTGCCTTATAATTGAGGAGCTTCGGGGGTGAAATATTCTGGCATAGAAAGTTACGCTTCCTGCAAAAGTTTCACGACATTGTTTTTGCTTAACTGGAGCTGCTTCTTCGTGAAGCCACAAAGCACCATTTTCACACATTTCGTGTTGTCTTTCTTATCAAAGTGCAATGAAACCGTCTCGATCGATATCTTGGGTGTGATGCAATAAGTGCTGCTTTTGTCTATCAGCTCTGTATTTTCAAAAGTCTTTGAGTTGTAAAATGAACAAATATTTCTGAGGTAGAAAATACAGTTTTCTGCAGCAAACACCATCCCCTCTCTGTATGGGTATTTTCCCCTGTCTGGATGGGCCTTAACCCCCTCCCCCCCCTTTTCCCCCACATTCTTTTGTGGTCCTTGTCTGATCTTGGTGGTCCGTTACCAAGCTTTCTTTGTTCTACCATGATATACTGAAATAAGGTGTACCTTATCCATTTCGGAGAACTGGGATAAGCCACACCAAACAAAATATGTTGTTTCCAGATGTGCAACTCATATTTACATTACTAGAAACTAATGCCCACGCCTGTCTAAGGATAAGATGTACTGCTTTTAATATGAATATTTGATGTAATGTCTGCACAAAGTATAACTTCAGTTGAGGTGCAACCCAAAACACCTGTATCATATACTGATGTGAATCAGTCACATACATAAAATAAGTACCTGTAATTGTTAATCAATTAATACAGATGATATGAGGTGTGAACCTGTTAAGCTGGTATGGCATTTTTGGTGTCAAACTGATGGACAATCACCCCTGATTCCAAATCTGGTCAGTGATTACCATGGAAGTGGATGTATCAAAACTTATAGCAGCTTAATAAAATCATCAGTAAAGGGAGAATCAGTCGGGTCATAAATCCCAAAAGGACTGATACAGACCCCCTTCCGAAAGCCCGCCAAATAGATGGTCAGCTGGAAATGGATTCCAGGAGTCGAATTCCTGGTCATCCCTATTCATGAACTTTAGATCATAAAAACCTGGCACCTCAGAAAAAAGGAGAGCAGAAAGGTCATCAAGGGGCAGGAAAGATCGTCGAAGAGCAGAGAAAAGCCCATCAGCCTGAAGAGAGGCAGAGAGCATCAAGCCCAGGAGAAGAGAAGCTGACAAGAAGCTTTCTGGTGAAGGCCCAGCTGGACAGAGAACTACAAGCCAGACAAAGCTTCACCATTAGAGAGAATCCAAGGGGCTCCACTCCTCTGCTCCAAACGCCGCGCCTTCTTGAGTGAGTCATCCCATCTCAGCTCATCAGCTCTGCAACCAACTGCCAAGACCCCCCCACTCTGCAACCCAGTAAACCTTTTCCTTCTAACAACCTAAGCTGCTCTGTTAACCTGCTTGATGAATTAAGGGTCGTGTTTCCACAAAATGGGCTTGCTTTGCAGAACAGTACTTTCCCCATTTAAGGTTACTCATTTAAATCTGGTCATTGCATTTCCATAATTACATAGTTTGTTTCTATTCCGTTATTTCATGCGTGTTGTTTGTGTTAAGTGTAATGTTTGTCTCATGTTAGTTGTAGTGTTAGTTAGGAATGAATGCATGTCTTTTACATAACTTCAGCCTCCGTTCATTGAGTTTTCACAATAGCCCCTGCCTCTGTGCGATCGTGCTACATGCTCTAAACCCACAAACATGAAGCATCGCGGGACTCTTTCTCATTGGCCGTGAGAGGAGCTTCGCTACCAATCGGTTACATTACCTGGTGATGCAGCTCGCTGGACGAGCCTTCTTCTGAGGTACCCTGAGCAAAGTACCGTCCCCAAGCACTGATCCCCGGGCGCTGAATTAGCTGCCCCCTGCTAAGTTACGAAAGTCTCATACTGTATGGGTCAAACGCAGAGGACACATTTCGTCGTTGCGCACTGTGTGCTGTGGTGTGTTGACAATGACCACTGATCACTAAATTCTAATTCTAAATTCTAACCCAGGTTACTAAGCGATACTGGAAATGAGTGAATCCCGTTTAAGTCTCACATTAACAGACTCATGGGGATACCACAATTGAGTTTGGGGGAGCCGGCCATTCGGCATAACAATTGCTTAATAATCAGCATTAACTAATAATTAATTAAAATGTAATTAATTTAAAACATATTGGTGAAGATATTAAAATTTACCTGAGCTAATAATTCCTACACCCCTGTCTGGATGGGCCTCAACCCCAGTCCGGATGGGCCTTAACCCTTATCTGGATGGGCCTTAACCCCAGTCCGGATGGGCCTTAACCCTTATCTGGATGGGCCTTAACCACAGTCCGGATGGGGCTTAACCCTTATCTGGATGGGTCTTATCTCCTGTCTTGCACCCATAACTTCCAGGATAGGCTCCAGAAACCCAAAACCCAGCATAGGACAAGCGGGAATAGAAAATGGCTGGGTGAAAGGATTAATGGATGGGTTTATTGATCGATCAATCGATTGAATGATCAATGGATAGACAAAAACTTTACTTGAAATCAACAATATCACTAATTTTATTTTAAAATCATTTCTTCCATTTCTACCAAGCATGCAATTCCTTTTCTTACAAATAAACTATTCAGCTGGGTTCCAAATTATATCGTTACTAAATATTTACTCAGTTTATTATGACAGCATAGCAAAGATAAAATTAGCCTTCATTTTTTATAATGTTGTTACAAGATTCAATTTATCTCATACTACCAAGAAAAGCATATCGGTATAATGAGATAATTTTCTAGTCTTGACTTGGGGAAAAACAATGTTTCGTTTGTCATCCTTCACAATTCCGGCATTTTTGGTCTATTGTGGATTAGCTGACTCTGATCTATGAGTAGTGATCCTCTAAGACGGGGGTGTCAAACTGCAGTCCTGGGGGGCCGCAGCCCCGTGTAGCTTAGTTCTTTCCCTGTTCCATGACAAATGATTCAGCTCAGCAGCTATGTGGTAATTAGCAGAAGAAGTTGAATCAGGTGTGTTAAACGAGGGGAAACCTAAAAATATGCAGGGCTCCGGCCCCCCAGGACTGGAGTCCGACACCTGTGCTCTAAGAGATCTGACTGATCTTGTTTTCTGTACAGCCAGGGGTGAATCTAAGGGTAGGCCAGGGGTGGACATGGCCACCCCTGTTGCAACCCTACACCAGAATAATAAAAATAATGACTATTATATTAATAATCCATATTTCAGGAAAGAGACATGGCCCCCTCCCCCAAATATAACTGGCCTCTCAGGTCACCCCAAACGAAATTCCCTGCAGCCTCCGTATGTGCAGCTCCAAATGACTTCAGACTTAAGACGATGCCGTCTCCCGAGCTCAATAACAGAATGTTACCATGTCTCATCCACAGAATAACGTAAAACTTGATCAAATCAAGTAAACGAGTGGCTATCAGTTTGGCTCTCCCCTTTCGCGTTGTTTTTTTTTTTCTCCTTAGAATGACATGTTTGTCGTTGTAACAAAATAATTTAGATACTTGTTTTAATGAGATTTGTATCCTGTTGTAGTGCAAAAGATTTCCCAATTTTGCGAGATTACTTTGTATCTTGTAATACCACAAAACCTCTCTTATTGTAACGAATAAAAAATATCTCCTTATACCAGGAAAGCCACCAGATATCTATAGTGTGAAAAAAGAGTCTGCAGGCGGTACGATTGTTAGTGATTCTGACCAAAATATCCAATAATACTGGGTGTTCATTCTTAGCCTGAAGCCTTTGCCATAGAAACGTGTATTGACAGATAGACAAAAATCTTCATCCAATGGCCACCATTACAGACCCACTCAGCACCCGTAAAACTCACACAATTGAATAAAAGACTGCTTTGAAAGTGTGTGGTGTAGTTGTTACCTGCTTTCTAAATATGATTTTGAAGAATATTAAATAAAATGGATTAACATTCTGTATAAGTCTTTACTAATGATGCCTGAACTCCCTCTGTTCATCTGGAATGAGAGAGAATGCATGACGGTCCTCAGTTCATTCTGCCGCTTGAAGAGGAACCTTTGTCAGAGTCAATTAGGCATAACGACACATTAATAGCATTTCTATGGGAATCGGGGATTTTTTTAATTTGTTAAAATGAATTAGATGTAGCTGACCCTGAAGTTCAGCAGTTTCTTATATAATTGAACGCGAATCATCCATATGTTTATGAATCACTGGAAAAGGATGATTCTGCTATTATTTTTCTGTCATACTAATGTATTATTATCATCATTGATTTATAATTTATGATGCATTTTTCATGTTAAGAAAAATTATATAGTATACATTGTTTCATTAATCATTAACATGCTTTTTCTCAATGCTTTAGAAATCATGTAATTGAATTTCTAATTCCACAAAATAACAAAGAGAGAATTCTAGAACGTCTGGCTAAACATCTCACATGCAGTACGCTTTTCTCCAGTTAATTTTGGAAGTAGCTGAAAATGGCTATAGTTTTTTTGCTGGGCAAAAGAAGGTTTCTTTCATCTAATTCAAAAAGGTCTTCTTGATAACAGACATGCAGTATTTGTTTTCGTGTCTTCCCTCTGAATATTTACACATCACAGAAAAAGTGCCAGAGTTAGATGTTTTCAGCCAGTATCAGGTGGCTCCCAGATGGTGTTTACATGCTAGGATGCCACTCAACAAGTACTACGGCTACTGGCCATAAAGGATGAATCATTTTTAACTTGAGAAAGACACAGAATATGTTTGGGCTTCCTCAGCTCCCATGGGGAAGGTACAATACACCCAAAAACTGCTATATATATAGATATATATGTACATTTATATATATCCATCCATCCATCCATTGTCCAAACCGCTTATCCTACTGGGCCGCGGGGTGTATATATATATATACACATACACACACACTTACAGGTAACTTGCTGCATATGTATATACATGCATACATACATACACACACATGCAGGTAACTCACTGCAAAAGGCTTGAAAAATGTCTCAAAATTTTAAAAAAATATGTAATACACTGTTAAACTCAGAGGGTTAAGAGGAAAAGACAGAAGCTGAGATTAATCTGACTCCCAGTATAATGAGCCTGCTTCCAGGTTTCCCCAGTGAATAAAGACAAATGGGCTGTTTTATGCCAGGTTGCCATCCTGTATATCCATTTTTTGTCGGACTCCCATCTGCCAACGCCACACGCCACACGAGTGAAATAAACTGCAATCGAAGGAAGGCTATTAACGGACAAGAGAACTTTCATAGTCTGGTGAAAGCAATCCCACAGGCAAGGACCTGAAATGACAATGCTGCCATCTTTCCTGACAAGGGTATTCCATCAAGTGCAGCGAATATCCTCTCTCTCAAATCACTTCAGAAAGATTTAATAAACAAACAAACAAACCAAGAATTAGTAATCTCCTCCTTGTATTAGTAATCATCACATCACGGTTAAGGTTCTGCTCATTATCTTAGCACCTGTAATATCAGGTGTAATCTTCCTGTCAGTACTCTGAGAGAAAGCGACGGCCTGGCTGGGTCAGCTCTTCTTCTAAAGCCTTCTCTGAAGTCAGTCCAGGTACTAATTAATCCCACGGCCTGCAGATTGATCACCTATGTTTTCATTGTCTCGGCCTCTGGGGAAATCTGCGCGTG
Organism: Brevimyrus niger; assembly: GCA_015164015.2. Classification (NCBI taxonomy): domain Eukaryota; kingdom Metazoa; phylum Chordata; class Actinopteri; order Osteoglossiformes; family Mormyridae; genus Brevimyrus; species Brevimyrus niger. The sequence goes on along the minus strand of JAABNY020000040.1, from coordinate 6,726,581 downwards.
TGCGTACGTACGTATGTATTAGGGAGACGTATCAATCTATGTATAGAGTCAGAAAAAATTCAATTATACTTTGGTGGTACTTTCAATGAGGAGCATTGTCACAAAAGAAGGATCTCGGGCCTGAGGTCCCTGGAGAATAAAGCCCGAAGTGACAGTGGCAAGAAAAAAATTCTTCCACAGACAGGAAGAAACCGTGGGTGAAAGCAGACTCGGGGCAGAAGCCCATCCGTCTCCGGCCGAGCACCGGACGGCACAAGCTCACATAATTCAGCGCTAGGGAAATTTAGGCAGATGGACGGCAGAAGTAGGGAGGCGTGGTGTTTGGCAGGCGGGAAAGTAGGCAGAGCAGTAGGTAGTTAGGCTGGTGGACGGACAGGTGAGGCGGCATTAGGCAGACGGCAATGAGGCAGAAACACAGGTGGACTGGTGGGCAGCAAAGGTGGTCTAAGGAGGCGTAGAGCATAAGCAAAGTGCACAAGGAGCATGGGCAGAACAGAAAGGAAACCACTGCTTTCCTTTTGCACGGCAGCGTGTAGCAACCAATAATGTAATAACTACTTTATTGATCCCAACTGGAATACGTGTGCTAAGAATAATATATCATACATACATAAGAAATGAGGTCTTATCGTAACAATTACCTCAGGAAATTATTTGCATAGAATAATTGAAAAACATATTATAGGAATGATATGTACTGATATCCTTCTGTGCTACTTTGTAGAAGTGCAATGGAGTGATGTCATTTAGCGACCAAACAGCAGCTCATTCGGAGGCCCAAATGAGGTAAATTACCTGCATTGTGAGGGAATGTCTGTTATGGTGATTATGGGGCGATTCCCTGAGGGTGATCTGGCTGGGAGGATCCTCATTGTTGAAGATCTGAGTGGCTGGACCAGCCCAAGGGGAGGCCCCTGTAACACCTGGCAGCAGCATATGGATGGGCTCTTCCGGGCGGTGGGAGTGGACTGGGGGGAGGGGGGGGGGTCGGCAACTGGGCTCCTGGAGCGTGTTGTCAGGTTTTGGGGGCGGCATCGTGTTATATGATGTCC
>JAABNY020000040.1:6699745-6722384 GCA_015164015.2 Brevimyrus niger | reverse complement strand
TACTGACATACTGATCTGTTTCTAAACATCGTCAACATTGATAATATATCAGGGCCTATGAAACAGGACTAAGATAAAACTTATTTTTGACAAATTAAATAAACAAATGTCATTCAAATAAACAATAAATTATTTCATTATACCAATTGCAGAAAAAAATACATAATTTTAATAATGTCAAAGAATATTAGGATTTTATTATGTAACTACTGATGATTTTATTATTATTATTTCAGTCAATACCTTTTTCCCTTTAAAGTCACGTATTTATTATAGTCAAATACGAGGTTGTAGCAATTCAGGTAAACTATCTGCTTTACGGGTACAAAAGCTAAACCTTTTCTAGGATTTGTACTACAGCAACAAATCCTCCTCCCATTATTAGCTACCTTACCTGTTCATTTTGTTTTCTTACTGTTATTAAATAAGAAAAAATATCTTATCCAATACAAAAGTGTGAAAATTATATATTTAATATATTTGCAAATTTGGAAATGTAAAAAAAAAAATATATTATTCTACAGTAGACTGCAATAAACCCATAACACCATCACATGGGAAAATGTGAATATTTTAGTGGAAACAAATCATTTCCACGTTAATTAAATTTGTATGTTTTCATGAGTAACAACCAATACCAGCTGTAGTGGGACAGCAACATAAGCACATTTCTATTAATATAAATAAACACAGTAATGATTATTACCATCATGAGTATCCAATATTTTTAAATAATTAAAAAAAAATCCAACAGTGATGGAACAACTGGAGTAAATACACTAACAATTTCCATGTGTACAGCTTCTGCAAACTTTTACATAAACATGAATGGGAAACTTTCTTAAAATGCCTTGTTAAGCAGATTTAGATTGACCGCATAAATCTTATAAAACAAGACATCCATGCAAATCTGTATAAATGAGGTCCTTACAAAACTATTAACATGAACCTTCAGAATTACAAAATAAGTACCCCCCCTCCCCCCAATTTCCACTACTGCTGTACAATGTGTAGCTTTTTTTCTTCTTTTAAACACTAGTGCAGTTTGGAATCTCCCGTGTGCTCTCACTGACAATCCCAATTCCTCCTGGTAAAAAAGACAAACATGAAAACAGAATGAAGTACATTAGACCTTTATCGATTTGAAATAGGTGCAAGTTATGAAGTTCTCAGTTGGTTGAAAGTTGCCATCAATCTGCCTATACGTTTTAAAGATGTTATCATCTTCGGTAGAAAGAAAATAGGTCCTACATGGAAATGATCACTACAATGTCTGTATCATCTTGAGTAACCGGGTCATGACTTCTGGTAAGAGACACTGCATGTATAAAATTATGCAGCCTTTCGAATGTCAAATCACATTCTTTAAATTCCAACTACACATCCATCCTTCCATCCATCAACCACTTTTCCTAGGCAAGGTCCCTGGGTTTTCTAAATTGCACTCTTCTTTTACTTTAAAAAGAAACTCATCTTTTATTGTTTAAATTCACCATGTCAACTTATAATCACTTATTAAATATGTTTAGCACTTATTCTACAGGGTTACAGTTCATAAACCCAGAAAACACTGTAGAAATGTGCATGTGTCTAGTTTACAGTGTTCATAATGCGCAAATGTCTAGTTTACAGTGTTCATAATGTGCATATGTCTAGTTTACTTATGTTTTCAGTTTCCCAAGATATATGATCAAAAACAAACATGACTTCCCACCCAAAATTGTTAAAGCAAAAAGCAACCAACTGCGCTTAGCTTAATTGAACTTTTGAGCAATGTATGCTAATCAAGCATTGGCAAAGGCATTTACAGATATCTATTTTTGTAATTTTATGTGTAGTGATACTTGATGAAGAGGAAAATTATCCATTCCTTTCATCATAAAATCTCTGCTCCTTTCCACATACAGCTCAACAGACTTTTATATTGAAACTTTTATTTCAGTAATGCTTCCCTTTCTGGAAAACAACTCCGCTGAGTGTTTTTCTGTGCAATTCCTCCGCATCTCACATACAGCACTTACCTTTAATCCTTGCATCCAGTTCTTTCTCTTTCAGCTCCTTGGGAGTGGAGAACTCGCTAAGTGTTATTTTCGGTGTGCCGTCACTTTGGCTGACGGATCCAATCATCTCCTGCTCTTTCTCGTGGTTCACCTCAGCATATATGTTTATCCAGGGAATTTTTCTTACAAAAAAAATTGAAAGACACAAATGATGCAGAGAATAAAAGGAATAGCAACACTGTAAAAGGTTTATGTGATTCGTGACAATATTTATATTAAATATTCTTTGCCAGATGTCAATCATGCTGACTGGTGTAGTTTATGCACAGTTTTGTCCTTCTAGCCTGGAATGGTACCTTTAGTCAAAGGAGTTTATATACAATTCACACTTTGTAGACTGATATAGTCTCTGTTTGCCAAACCAGGAGCAGGACAGAAAAGGAAACGAGTACCGAATTATGCATTTCGCATTTGTAGGACTAGATAGTGAGCTGTATGCTACTGTCATGACAACGAAAATGGTTTTACCTTTTGAACTTGTAGATTAAAAAAACAGCTAAACCCAGGAACACAACTGAAAGAAGCATCAGCATAGCAGAGCTGCTGTTTCTCTGGCTGGAGTCAACCAGGGGAGCTAAAAATAAAAAATAAAAATTAGCAAGGATAGAAATCTAGAGCAAAAAAACACTACATCTGGAAATAATCTGCTCCTGAATTCTCATCATGCATCATTTGCTAATGCTTTTCTGTATGTTATACTTAATGTTGTTCAAAGGATGCAAGAAAATATTTTAACCAACTAATAATCATATATTTATATATAATCCGTGTTCGGAAATAATTTATTCAGTCGACACAGCAATATATAACATATCTGCAAATAATCTGCTTAGCTGAGCCCATGAATAGGATGGCAAACGTAGGTAAACGTAAATATTTTGTTTAAAAAAAAGATGCAATGCCCCGGACACATAAAATAATGGCTAATTACGGTCCAAAATGTGAATATAAATAGCACTAGTAATAACTAGAACAAATTCAGTTAATGCAGTAATTTAAAATGACTGACTGGATTTTCCATCATGTTAATTAATATAGTGGCAAAATATATTTAAACATACTATATCGGCAAAAAAAAAAACACAATCATGCAAAGTTTTTGTTAGCGAAAATATCATGTTCTGGAATTGTGGGTTAATGAGGTGAATGGAAGCCTCTAGCCTGCACTGTGAGGCGTTCCTACAAGACAACATGTGATGGCAGTGACCTTTCGAAAACATTAAAGTCCTTCCTGCTGTGGGCAGGGGGGAAAAGAAAAAGAAAAAAACGGCAATAAATCAGTCAGGTCCAGAAGCACATAATTCAGAAGTTAATACTTGTGGTTGACCCCCTGTCTATTTAAGGAACTGCCAATTGAAGGCACTATGCAATTATACTGACTACTGACTGCATGCGTTGTGAAGCTTGGCAAACAGAGGGGTGACACATTCTTTATTAATATATCTAGATTGCTTAGAAACAGTGTGCATGTGTGTGTATGTGTGTGTGTATGGATGCTATATATATATACATACACATACACACAGATACCGCAACGAATGGCGAATATTTTCCTTCCGTATTTATTTATAACGATGCAATTACTCTTATATCGCTTTAAGGTTTTGTATGACCTTATGGTCAGAGTCACTTGAAGAAACAGTGGATCCCTGTTAAGCTCCCCTTGCTACACCTACATGTCATGGTATCACAGGCACACGTGTCAATTGTTTGTCTCTCCACATTTAAAACTGCTCGATAGATAGATTGATAAAGACCCCCCTGTTGCAGGCATTGCTGACCTCTGTCACGATAGTGGCAATGACTCAGTCGCATGCCGGTTGTATTTATACTTGCGTTTTGCAAGTTCTGTTGTTGTGGCTTCTCTCTGACTTGTCTCTCGCTACCAACTTCTTATTTTGCCTCTCCTTGTATCTTTGAGTGCCTCACAACCATCCAGAACTAGACAACTGCCCACCCACTGAAAATAAACCCCTCAAAATCCAATCTTCTCCATCTACTCCTCACCTCCTTTGCAGGCCTTTCCCATTACCTCTGAGACCAACACACTGACCCCAAGAATCACAAAGTGACTGTTGACACCAAACTCCTACTTTCTGACCACATGACAGCTTTTAGGTCTTATTGCTTTTTCTTAAACGATATCACACTGCCCTGATGGACTCTGGCCGCTCATATCTTGTAAATTCACATCAAGCCTTAAAACCCATTTATGTCGGCTGTGCGGCATACAGTGTTGTTTGTCGCCTCATGGTACTGCTTGCTATCTGACTTTAACGTTAAGCTGTTGAATGTTGTCTTCTCATCTAGCCAGATGCTGGATAATTGGCTGGTGGGTTGGAGGCAGGTAACATAATGGGTTGTGACCATGATTTTTGGCACAAAGGTCCCAAGGGGGCCCAGCTTTTTGAACAAGGTTATGACACATCAGCTGAAATACTCGGCTCTATAAATTGATGCAACTTTTGTTATTTATTTGTCTTATCTCTCTGGTTACATAGATTTCTTTGGGAAAAACTCTTTCCAAAGCAGGGTATTGTGCATTACATATTGTGCATTAAAGTAGGTTATTCGACAAAGGTAGGGGGGCGTTCGTGCATGTGCATAGGACATGGGGAAGGGAGAAGGGGAAAGGGGAGTGAAAAGACTCCAACCAATCAGCTTTCCCAGTCTTCCCCCCTGGGAATGCCCCCCGTTGCTGACTGGCAGGAACCATGTTGCGCGGCTCATTCAGAGCCACTTTGTTTTTTTTTCTTCTTGTTTACAGAACTGTGGCTGCATAGAAACAGTGGGTTTGTTGCAGTGCACACCCATAGAAAGCAATTAGAAATTTGCTGAATTTGACAAAAAGTGTACCAGATTAAAATCGCATATCTAAGTCACATGACTAAGCTAGTCTGGGGCTTAGATCACCATGCCTCATACTGAGAGGATCATGTAGTGCAGGCGTATGAAACGCCAGTCCTGGAGGGGCAGAGCCCTGCACATTTTTGGCTTTCCCCTCACTTAACACACCTGATTCAACTCCTTGCACCTTGTGCTAATTACCACACAGCTCTTGAGCTGAATCACTGGTGGTGGAACAGGGGAAAAACTAAGCTACACAGGGCTCCGGCCCCCCAGGACTGGAGTCTGATGCCCCTGATATAAGGCATTGCAACCTGACCAGACAAACTTCTGGTTCTGCTGCTATTCAGGCAACACAGACTCTGACCACCCATAAATCTCGCTGTAGCAACTTCTGTATATCCCAAGCTAAATATTAAATCTACTGTAATGCAATTTCTTTATTTTACCAAGGACACACGTTGCCCTTAACCATAATGTTAAAAATGGGGATCAGCCAAAAATGGACCAATAATGTTTCACATATTGTAAATCTATATCTCACACACGCATACGATAGCACACATAAAGTACCGTTAGATATCATAGTGTTGCTCAGTAGAATAGAATGAGGAAAAACGAAAAGCAAAAAATCTTATTAAATAAATAAAATGATGCACTCCTTAATTGTACTACAGTATAGTTCATATTTGCATCAGCTAATTGTGCACAGGAGGGGAAAGCAATGATTCAGTACTTCGTAGCCAATTCCATAATTTTACTAAATTTAACTGAAGGCTAAAAAAATAGGTTATGTAGTAAAACATCCTCAGCATTGATAATTACCAAATAAACAGAAAAACACACTGAATACTGAGAAAACACACTTATGGGTATTGATATACATGACAACTAAAATAATTAGTGTCTTACCTAAAGTTAACTGTGTGATGTAAACAATGACTCGAACACCGGGCTTCAGTTCAAACTCGACCAAATTCTGATTAAGTGCACTGACTAGAATTGCTGATATCTGTTGAGGGGAAAAAAGTACATATCATAGCAACAGAGACAGAAAAAGGTCCTTCACATTTACAGGACTTTTGCTGGCCGGCAACAAAGATCATAAATTGTCTCTCACATGGTCCAGGTCCTCTTCACTCTTTTTCCTTCCCTCAGAGTAGTTTTTGCGCGGTAGAATGAAGAGTTCCGCCGCGGTTGGCAACCCAGGAAATACAGCCACCAGGAGCTGATCCTCTGGAATGTCTGCCACCTTCAATAAGACGGCGAAAGAACATTTAACAACGGGTGTAATTAATGCCTATCAAATATTTAGTCTAATTGCACCTTTCTAGTAGAAAACAAGTTCATTTTTTTTTCAATAACACTTATCAGTTAAGCTTTTTATCTGTCAGCCACATCCTCAAGTTTCACACGACATCCTTAAATATGTATGCTATGCAATGTTCCTGCCTAATATCACTGACTAACCTTAACTATCACAGGTATCATGATATATTTTCATTATATTATATTTCAATTTTCTGAAATCCTTTACACTACGTTTTCCAGCTACTTGCAAGAGTTCAGTCAAGGGGAAGCCCAGATGAAGGAAAACAAAATGTAATTAATATGAAAGCCAGGAAAAAAGTTGCCCAAATTTAAGCCAGACAAGAAGCAGGTACTGAACCATATAGAGAATAAAGCTCCAGGCCTCAGGTATACCTGATATATGGTCCTGGATCTGTGTTCTACAGGCGACATAAGCTGTACCTTGTCAAGGTTAACATCACTTCTCTGAATTAGTACTTGTCACTAAAATCATGATATAAATCAAGTCTGTGGAATTACAAAGAATAACCAATTATAAGGCCAAGACAAACTGTATGCTACTTAAAATCATTTCCTCTGACACTTCACAGAACTTAATGTAGCATATGTGTTGTCTGAGTTAACTGTTAGGTTTTTTTTTATTTTACTTTGTAGGATTTCTAAACCAGCTTGAGAACAGAACCACGTAACAAAGGGGGGAGTTGGTAAACCCAATCCAGACGCTATTGTAGATGTTTCCCTATCTCATAGTAGGGGAAAGGGTAAGATGCATAACAAAAATAGGGGAAAAAAATTTTAGTCAGGAACAAACACTTGCTATTTTTTGCATGGATGGGAAAAAACAGAATAAAAGAGCTGATATTCTGAGTGATGGGGACTGACACATTCCCCTCGGGAGCTCCTGGGGCGACGGAAGGAATTCACACTTGTATATAAAACTAAGAAAAACAAGGATCAATTGGGGAAAAGGCAAGTTAGCTGAACTTGCACAGTCGCCTAAGTCACCTTGCCAGGGTGATACGGTGCCCTCTCTCACACACCCCCCCAATGCCAAACAGAGTGCCGCCTTGAAGCTCTGTATGCAAACTTACATGCCTCTGTCCACTGCATCTCAACCGGAGCCACGTTTCCACTAGACTTCATAAGGAGGCTGAGCAAGGTCAAGAGCTTCAAAATCAATCGCTAATTAGCAATTAATCGACCCCAAAACAGATTCCGGATACAAAACCTCTGTACCCAATGGCTTATTTTGTCTCATTCGGTCCATTTACACGCATAGCTAAGTCGAGCTATGGTTATAACTTGACTACGCCATTTAATCGGACTACTGTCCTTGTCCCAGTATACATGCACAGGAGGGGGAACGATTTATTGACCGAAGTATGTTTGACTCCGTTACAAAAGGTGGCGCTATGTCTCCTTTCAGCCTGTGAGTACTGGGCTTTTTCCAGTTGTCCTATTCCATCGCAGACATGAAAATTAATAAAATTTGTAATAATGGATATGTGGACAGGTGAAGTGACACAATCTTTAATTGCGATCAGGTCAGAAGAACAGATACAAAAAGATCAGCATAGCATAACGAAACATTGTATCAATATACTATGAAAAGCTTTGAATACTGCAATGTGGTTTTGTTGTAATAATTATTGGGGCCCTTATGAAACAAAAAAAAGGAGTTCAACGTGAATTTCTCACAAACCAATCTAGGAGTGACATAAACAGCCAGGATGAAAATAATTATGATCGTCTCAGCGAACACAAGCAGTGGAGATGAACATTAAACTGATTTTTAAATGTATACTAGATAATCTTGAAAAATAATAATTAAAATTGCAAAATTCACTAGTTTTTTTTGTCTTAGAAAGACTCCCTGCACTAAAATATCCCCTTCAAATTTAAGGCAAGAAAAAGCCTGATCTTAATCTAGCTGATTAGCAATGTATGATGTGCGCAACATAAGATGTTGGTATTATTATTGCACGTCGTCCAGGACTAACACAACCATTTTTCGAATTTAGTACAAAATACCCAGCCTCGCTTTGTGATGTCATTGGGGAATAGGAGTATAAATAATGTATACAAACCAAACAGAGTCTAGAACGGCAATTCACTACCCATGAGTCTCAACTCAAATTTGGGTTGCGGCAAGTCCTAAAGGGTCACAAGGCAGAGTTTAAAATGTAAGTATTCTAAAGCCAGCAAAGTCCTATGCTGATCCACAATCAGATTTCCCAGCCCAAATCTTAGAATTCACCTGTATAAACCGGTCCTGGGTCTGCAGCTGCTTAGCGCAAAACTAGTGAACACTCATCCAATCCAAGGAGCCAAACCACAGATGCTTCATTTAAAATTCACAGGCACGTCTAATCAGATCTGTATGATAGGCATTGATGAGCATAAATTGCAGATTTGCAGAACGCTTGATCATGGCGTTAATTTAAACTTTATACTTGAAATAGGCTTGCGACTGACCTGGCATGGTAAAAATTGGGTAGTGGTGCAAAAAGATTGAGAATTGTCAGTCTGGAACACACACACACACACACACACACACACACACACACACACACACACATTTCTGCGTCATGTCTTAAAAATAGCAAAAACGCAAGTTTTTGCTAATGGTTCACGCTAACATGACTACTGCTGCATTAGGAGGGGGTTTGGCAGCATCTGTGGTAAAAGGAAGAGCTTTAGACAGAGTAACGGTCATCTGTTCTAGCACCACACACATTTTCATAACCAATCAACTTTAATTTAAACTTCATTGCCTGCAGGAGGGGTCAAGGAGCTGCAGGCTGCGGGCAAATGGGCATCTACACAACCTATTTTCTAACAGTGTTCCTGAAAATCCCACACACTCAAACACCACTCCTTTCAGAATGTCATTTTCCACCCACACATGGGTCATCCCACTACGGTCTGCCACCTGTGCTTCTTTGGACATCAATGTTAGCGGTCACACCAGCTATCCGCTTATCCGGAATGCCGCGGGTTTCCCTCCTGCCAAATTTAGAGCGGTGCAGGAGGAAAGGTCAACCGGGCAGTTACAAGAGGATGGCTTAATCCTCAGTAAGGATGCACAAAGTCGTCTGTTACTGCTGTTTACATGCAATGAGGGGTTCCTGCGTCCCCCTGTGTTGAAATGTTTGACTGGGTAGTCCAGTATTGAGCTGTTTATGGCATCGGAAATGGATAATGTCGTAGGCCCTGGTACAAATTCTGGGAAAAAAAAACTACTTAGCTGAAAGACGGAATGACAAGACACAAGAGACTTGGAAAGTGGACTGCGAGTGAGTGTTTTCTTTACATCCAGGACAATAACCCCATCAAGAAAGCCAGCTGCAAACTCTCAAGGTAATAGAACTTAAAAGACTAAAAGGCACCAGACAGTCCTTCCTCTGCTACGAGCCACTGAGAATGGAAAACAAAAAATATGTATTAAAACAGACCTGCGGATCTGCATAGTTTCTGTGCATGTCTGTATGTACATAAATATATATATATATTTATATATAATTTCATTTTTAAACATTTTCTTGTATATACTGTTTATGTTGTGTATTGCATATATGGCTTATACTGAATGTACAAGAATGTTTATAATATACAGTATAAAGAGAATATACAGTAACTTCATTCACAACAGGATATATTTCATGACTCGGAACAATTATTTTAATTAGTCTTCCTTCATTTACACGCCTTTATGTAAAAACGGACAAGTAGGTTATAAAATATAAGGGTTGGACAATATAACAAAAACATATTTATACAGTTTTGTCCAAATAAAATAACTGCATTGTGAGTTATTACATTAAACCATGTTTTTTATGATAAAAAACAATAGTAACGCACCATTATTTCTACTACATTGTATCAATTTGATACCTGAATTTTTTCTTCCATTTATTTATACCGCTACATAAGACAAGGACAGAAAGTTCCTAGTAGTTATAGGACATGAACATGAAGGTTACTAGTTCAATTGCCAAGGGGGGTCCTTCTGTAGACTATTGGGTAAATATTTATTTCTAACTTCTCTGAAGTATACTTTGTACAAACTGTTAAAAATGTTTCTTTTGGAAAGTCAGCTCAAAGAGAGAATGTAAAGTTTTTCAGTATATACAGTACTATACAATTTATGTGATGTTTTCCACCTAAATTATTTTCTGAAGGCATGTTTTGTAAAATTGTACATGTTATTAATATGAAATGAGCCTTTCTGTCATATATTCATAATATACTAACCTGTAAATGTTGTGCCCTGAGCTATTTATTAAAAAAGCATGAAACTTTTATAATATTAAAAAAAAATGCTCACTCGCTTCTCTTTCAGATGCCATGTACATTTTTATCGTATTTAAAACTTAGCTATACAACAAGTTCCTAAGTTATTTAAAAAGTCAGACTCATGGAAAATCTGTTTTTCGAATGTTCCGTTTCCGCGCTGTACCAAACACTTTCAATGTAATTCAGAACTTAAAACAGGCTATATGATGTAGTTTTTACAGTGTGCTGTAATCCCGCCCACAACAGAACAACAGAACTTTCAAAGCACACTGCTTGTTATGGATTTCAATAAACCTGAAAGAAAAATCAAGAAATGAGCTGCATTTGCAAAACATAAATTTATAGACATACTGTAAGAGCTCGGAGAACCAGCAACTACTAGCACCCCTTAAGCTGAATGCTTTAATAACCGTCATTAATTGTCCAGCTTTATGTGACATTTAATGTGATTATACTGTTACATATTATGCTTTTCTGGAGAATGACTCGTATATCAGGGGGATGCTCAGCATCCCTTCAGCACTAAGTCTTAATTACCTTGCTTCTGTCTGCCAGCAATTCTTTGATCTTAAGAAATAAATCAGTATTTTTTTTTTTTTTTGGAAATTCCTTCTTGAAAACAGAATGTTTCAAATTAGAACAAATACACTGAATTTTTCAAATCAATTTTTCATTCAAGTCAGGGAGTAAATATGATGGTGTTTTTTTTCTTTTGCTTGTTTTAGGCTGTAATACACTAAGTTTACATGATAATGGTCTCTCTTCTAGCGAGTCCTGTTTTTGCAAAGCATGTTTAACTTATTGCATTTATGATAACATATCATCATTCTGCCTTTCACGTAGTGTGATGTCGATCAAGAATGTTAAAAACCGGGTATAATGCTAAACGATGGCTAGCCAACACCTCTGAGGGCAGATACTCTACCCAGCTAGTGGGGGAATGAGGTGAGAGCTGAGAAAATGGCTGGTCCCTCCAGATTCCACAGTATGAATGTCACAGAATGTCACAGTAAGAAATAGGCCGCCTGACCAATTATCCTTCAATTGGTCCAGTGACAACACAAAAGCAGAAAGTAGAGGAACTCCAGGGAGGAAAGAACTCGTTTACATGTAGCCCAAAAAGAGCCGTTGGTACTTTTGTTTTGTATTCTGCTTGGCTGGTAACACATCTCTGTCCTGTTCAGTCTTCCGTTTGCTAAGGATAATACTTAAACTATCTGTGTTTGCTTTCCTTTATGCTGTTAAGTATTGTTTTCTCACCTGCATCTGTTTACCCCTCAAAGCCCTTCATGTTAGGGGTCCTTTGAGAAGACGGAGCCCATGCTCTTGCACAAGCTGTATAAATAAGCCGCTCTGCACAATGCAAACAGTGGGTGTTTGGCCACTTGGGCATTTCCCTACAATGCATTGCAAGCTCAATCTAAGCACTGGAACAGAGCGAATGACAATCGACTTAGAGAAACATAAGTATCTAATTTGAAAATTTGGTCAAACAGGCTACCTGCCAGTCAACTTATCCATGAGGCTATAATTCTAAGAAATGTAAAAATGTATACAGTACCTTTATTTGTCACTGGGGCTGTACCCTTGTAATTGTATGTTTAAAGGTATAGAAATGCTCCTCAGAGTTAAAAGGGGTACAGTGACTTACAGCTAAGGGTACAATTGGCAGACCCTTGAGGGTACAGCCCCAGTGACAAGCAAAGGTACAAATTCTCACCCTTTTTTCCAAGATTTCTTTATTGCGATGGCTGCTAATATTATATATTCACCTCATATGCAATCTATACATCCTAAATTGGCCAATTTGTTCTGTTCACTAATCTTTTGCAAAAGCAAGCAAATAGAAAACTAAATGAAGAGAACACAGTCTTAATAAGGATTCACTATCTGCATCTTGGAAGTGGCTGCCAAATGTATTAAGATATTAATTTGCCAACTGCTTTATTGGTTGGTGAATTCTAAAATTAACAAATGAGTAATACTAAGCTTTTATATGAACCACAGATATCCTCAGTGCTCTCCGTCTTTTTCACCCGCACTTGCCTGCAGAAGGGCCTTCTTAATCACTCTTCCTACGTCCTGCCTCCAGTCAGGGATGTTTGGGTTGTACTCATCCAGATTAGGGGAGAAAGATAAAAGGAGTGATTTGAAGAACTCTGTGAAAACATAGGAAATGGCCATCTTTTAATAATTCTTCCATTGAGATTTTTCAAGGACCCAGCTCCATGATAGTTCTCTACAGGTGGACGGTCTATTCGTTAAAAAGATGAATGCCTTGCTTTTAACAAGAAAACAGTATAGTCCTATCTTGAATATTTAACAGACTAGTATATTACTCTGAAAAACAAATGCAATTTTTAATTAAATTAAACATTAGCATAACAGTTCTAAAAGCATTAAAGGGAGAATGGTAATACTTCTGTCATGACAAGGCAAAATATGTGAATTATAAGCAGTGGTTCAATGAATATCCCTTTTTATTCTCTTCAAAGGTTGCAACTGGGAAAAAAACTATTCAAAAGGTTTCAATATAAAAATGAAGAAAATTAACAATAATGACTACTATTTACCTTGGACTGCTATTGTTCTTGTATCCTGTAATATTATATTCCCAGAAGACACCTGGACTGTAACAGTATTCATTCCCTCTGCTGCAAAAGTAGTGGAAATGCTTCCTTCCAAGGTGACTATTGGCTACAAAGAACAAAAGAAATTGGTACAGTATATACACATATATATATCTCCAAGGTATTGTTTCTATACAAAGCAGAAGTATAAGCACGTTCACATTTGTTTACGTTTACAAGAGCATAAATTTGACCCGGCACTTAGACATTACCTCAGTGCTGTTCCAGAACCACCAAAAATAGGTTACGGTTCTAGGATAACTTGGCCAGACAACGGCAGTGAGGTTGACCTCCTTGTTCCTGATTGCAACAAATGGAGCTAAAAGATGGACATGCTCTATTGGGCCTGAAAGACATCACACACATCATTACAAATATGTACAATTAACCTCAACTATTTATATAGTATGTGATGGTGAATCAAGATACTGAATTATGGTATTGATTGTATATAATAATTATTGCCTGTTTGTAGACAAAATGTACAATGCAAACCATTCTCATTCCCAAAACCCAATATATCGCCGCAACAAGATGATCTGTTTTACTTACAGCTAATGTGTAAGTAAAGTGTAGTGCTGTCAAATCCAAGGTTGTTTTCTGCAAGTGCAGTAACTCGAAATATCCCAGCACTTTTATAAAGATGTTTTATTCCATCTTTAGTCCAGGTAAGGTTCGAGTAGGAAACGGCGATGCCATCCCCAAAATCCAACTGAATGTTTGTCCTCATAGAATCACCCTGTGGGCAGACAGAAGAAGTTATACGCACAGGTTTTTCCCCTTTACAGTACACTGCCGTACGAAATGCGATGAATGTTTCCGTTATTACTCGATCACTCGGATAGCGTTCCTATACTTTCACAACACACGTCTAATACGTCCGGTTATTGCAATCATACTAGTGTAACTTTCTGACATTTGCCATCTGAGGGGTGATCATTCTACTGCTGAAGCCAGCTGGATGGAATATTTCAGATTACGACTCAACTGCACTGCGACAATTTCCCCTAGACACATGTACGTAATATCAAAGTAAAAAAAAAAAACTGCCAGTGCATTAGTGCATTAGGCTCCTAATTAAAAAGTTTCATGTGACTGCGATTAATACCATTTATGATTAGTGTCAGCTTGCAAATGAAACTGAAAACAAAACAACATGTTCGGATAATTAAGTGTATCTTCGTTTGATGTCACACAATGCGGAAAAAACAGGATAGAGGATAATTCTGGATTCAGATACAGAATCCATGCATAGAAATGACAGACGGCAAAATGAAAAGACACAATAGGCTGCATATTTTGTACCTTGTGATCTGGCCCTGCGAATGAATCAATGGACCCATGCAAATCGCAGGGCCCCTTTAGGGATGCAGCTGCCAGTTAGTAGCTTTACAATGAACGGCAGCAGCCAATAGTGACGGCGGCGTCCAGATTTGGGTTTATCTGACCCAGCTTGCAAACCCCACATCTCCCTCCAGAGCAGGTGTAAGACAGTTCATTTGTGGTATTCGTTTGTGACGCAGCTTGAGTCGTGAGAAGTGGTAATACACTATCACAAATGCAAACATTATTAGTATTTATTTTATTTCTTTTGAGGCATTTGGTTTGTTTTGAGTGCTGCAGAACGTGAAAAGATGCACAGATTCACTGGGCGGCTATGAGATATTTTATGCTTCCTTGCGTCGAAAATCTAAACATAAAGTGGCCTGCAGAAAAAGCCGCAGGAACATAACACAGTATGAGGGGGAAAAAGTCAAGAGCATAAACTGGCATTATTCTGTGGCTGTAATGCAGTGTGTGTTATTCTTGTTGTTTTGCAATTGGTTTCAGAAACATTTATTCTTTATACTCTCGGAGGAAATGATGTATTGCCAGTATATATTTATGTAGGATTTCAGGTTTTCATAACAAATGCGATTATCATGCTCACTGTATCAAAAACTTCTTAAAATATAACAGCATGCATTTCATTTCTCATCATTTTGAACTAACTATTCAGGAAAGCTTGTTTTATTGGCAGTGGTGATGAGATACTATACAACAGAGTTTCCCAACCCGGTCCTCGGGAAACCCCGGGCTCCCTTTCAGCTCTCAGCCAATCAGGAACACCGAAAACACGATATAGGCGTGCTCAGAGCTGAGAGGAAGCAAAAACGTGGACTGTCCGGGGTTCCCCAAGGACTGTGCTGGGAAACACTGCTATACAATACTACTGTATATTGATACTATTATATATTACCAACATTACACAACATGGTCTGTTGTCTTGAACATTCCCCACATTCCTGTACTCGATAAGCGACCAGAATATGGATGGAATCACATGTTTTATACATCTCTTTGTGTTTTAACAATATTTAAAATATTTCAAAATCAATCAACCCATTAAGCATTCCAGCTGTCACGGCTGTTAGGGCTCTTTGCTAAACAGACCTGTTTATCTGTATTATTTTAAAGGAAAAACTTTTGTCATAGAGCCTTTATCTTACACAAGAAGCTCAACCCGTTTGCACGTAGCACATATCCTGAAAATATTTTTCAAATTCTGTAGATCTAATCAGGAAGCAGTAAACGAGCCTGTAAGGCTAAGCTGATTTGACTTCACTTTTGTTTTCTGGTTTTCTTATATTTTCCATAAATCTCAATCAGGTTTAAACAATTGCATTATAAGCTATAGTGCAGGGGTGTCAAACTGCAGTCCCGGGGGCCCAGAGCCCTGCATATTTTTGGGTTTCTCCTCATTTAACACACTTGGTTCGACTTCTTGTGCCAAGTACTGTACTGTACCACACAGCTCTTGAGCTGCATCATTTGTTGTGGGACAGGGAAAGAACTGAAGCTACGCCGGGCCGCAGCCCTCCAAGTGTTACGAGCGGCGGGGCACGAACCGCGGAGGAAGGAGCAGGAGTCGGGAAATCGGGCCGAATATGGGGTTTAATGAGGAAACAGCAAAGGCACAGGGGGCAAAACAGGAACCAACGTCACGAACCGTCAATGACTGGTCAGGGGTAAAACAGACTGACAAGCACTGAATACACAGAACTGATTAACAACAACTAGACACAGCTGAAAACACAGAGATTCCAAACAAGGTAACAAGGGGGCGTGGCTCACAGGAGGATTGGACGAGCAGGTCATGACACCAAGACTGCAGTTTGACACCTCTGGTCTAGAGGGTTCTATTATGAATATTTTACTCAAGCCATTTATTTAACTGCAGCGCATCTTTAAGGGTCACTGACGGTAACAAGGTGTCTGTGGCTGTCAGGGTTAAGTGCCCATCCAACCCTGCCCTTCATGTCTCGACCCCGTTTGGCCAGCAGATGTCGCTGGTCACCCTGTTCTCTGTCCTGTCTATTGTCCTTCCGCCCCAGTGTGCTATCCCGATTCCCCAGCCTCCTGCATGGCTCAATGGGATGAGTATGTGGCTTAGACACTGAGAACCTGCCAGTTGTGGGTCTGAGGCTGGCTTGGAGTATATTCAGCTTCCTGCGTTATGCTCGTTCTAGATTTGCTGCATGTTAAAGTTCCTAAGTTTCATGCTCGTCCAGTCGTTTCATTGTTATCTGCCCCACCTCTTCCTTGTTGTCCCGGGCGCTTTTCGAATTTGTTAATCTGATTATGCTTTGCACCTGTTCCTTGGTGTTTGCCCTGGTATTCCTGTGTATAAGTGCCTACCTGTGTTCAGTTAATTGCTGGTGTCGTTGTTACTCTGTGTGTGTTACCCTGTTCTATTGCCCAGTCCTGGTCTCCATTTTGCTTAGTTCGGTATATTATATAGTTTTCAGTTAATTCTTTATTTCTTCCCCCGTCTATTTTTGACCCCTCATGGTCCTTTATTTTGTGCCTCGGTTCAGTTTTGTCAGTAACCCCCCCATGTCTCTTGGGACCCCCCTCATTTCCACCTACACCGTGCCATGCCAACCTGACAGTATCTCCTGATTCCTTATTCCTGAACAGGGTGGTGTAGCTGCTGACTAACTTCATTGTAGAGAATTTGACTGTCATGGCAACGTGCAGATAGTGCCATTCTGATAAAAGGGCCTGTGAAGTGGAAGGTTCCTGTACTGTGACAATGCGCTGACCTGAACAATGTTATTCCAGACAACGGCAATGTTGCTTGCTGGGGGGGGGGGGTTCTTAAACGCAACAAGGCCTGAAATTCTTAACATCGTCCGTGTGCCACCCTCATTTTGTCATGATAAATATTTGTCTGTATGTAAATAAAAATAGATGTTCTATGTCATGGTGGTATGTTTGCAAACAACCATAAGATAAGACTGGCCAGTTATTTTCAATGCCTTGCTTAGCAAATTTTTCTAAAACTGCCCTTCTTAATCCTAACAGCATATTAAATATTTATCACAATTCTCCCCACCCAAGAAATACCACCATATCAAGCTTCATGAATATAAATTAAAGTTGAATTCAACTGGAGGATTTCCACATGCATAAGTCCACTTCCACAAGGATTCTCCGTCTCCACCAACCCCCCCCCCCCTTTATCGTTTTTTCATATCTGAGAATCCCTTTCTTAATGAAAGGAATGGGGCCTCATTTCCTCAACTCATCACACAGTAATATGACAACTTTGCCACGAAGGAACCCAGAGAGGGAAACATACACCTCAAAGCGTGATGAAAGACCTCTGCCTGAGTGATATTGTAATATCACTGAAACATATTCCCCTGAATCTAATGCAGACTGACGCAACATCATATGGGAACAGTGAGCCCTGGAAACATTCTGCGCCATTACTCCTTTCAGGGTCGAAGGAAGGTCTCCCCAAAAACTTCCTTTATAGGGCTTTTGAATCTCAGGTGAGGGTGAAACTGCACACCTTAGAGACAACATTCATGATGGAAGTAAAAAAAAAACACTGTTTTATTTTTCCCAATGACTAATTGCAATAAGTAATTAGAGTGATTTGCAGTTTGTCTGATTTTTAAGAGAAGACAATTTGCACCACACCAGAATGAAACTTCTTACGTCCATCCATCTTCTAAGCGCTTATGCTTGACCAGGTTGTTGGGAAAGAGGGGGTAGAGACTGGTACAGACTTTAGGCACAAGTCTGCGGTCATCAAAGACAGGATGCCAGTCGAGCAAAATGAACAGTACATGACAATATTAATTAATTAAAACAATGAAGTAGGAATCTATTCAGCTAATTTGAAGCTCTGTACTTAGAAACCAATTTCCATGGTGCAGGCCTTGTACAGCCAATTCTAAGTACATTAATCTGTGCAAGATGATTATATAATTACCTGCAAAGTTGTTAGTGTATATTAAATACTATACTACAAGGCTGACTTTTTGTTCATTGGGCCTAAATGCTCTCATGCACAAAGATTTAAAGGATGTGCAATTGTGGATTTATACAATACAAGACAAAACTTGAAAAATTGCAATCTACTGTGGTTTACTAAAGTTTGTGACATCGACCTGCAGTGTTGGGTAAATATTGAGGATTTTGTAACATAAAATTAAAAATTTAACTTAAATATTAAGCAACAGTTAATCGGTAATGCAAAAATGGATCAAAAAGAAACAAATTCAATATCCATCTAAAATGTACGCAATGTGAAGCTCATGTTGTTTTACAACAGCGTACAGGTCTTCTTTGTCTGTAAAATTTCACCTCTCACCTCTTGCATATGGAAATGTCACACAGCACTAGTGATTGCATAATTTAACTTCATTTACCATTCAGTAAATGTCAAAAATCGAGAGAAAACTCTAAAGAGAAATGCCTTTATCCCATGCAGGAGTTGGATTTATGATAATATTTCAGTTTGAACACCATGTGATTTATATATGCTTTCTTTCCTGTGATCTATATAATTAAATGGGACTTTCAAGATTGTTCTGTCCAACTGCGAATCCTTTTTTTTCCTTTTTAATTGCCACTCACAGTAAAAGTCTGTGACCTGCACAGTAGGTCACTTGTTTATCCGACGGACGTAAACCTGCATACAGTGTAATTCAAGTGCTTCATCTCCTTAATAACCTGTGCTTCAGGTTTAAATGTTGTTTCATTTGAAGTGACTAAAAGATTTTTATTTTTTTTATCAGACAGCAGTCTTAATTTTTCAATGTAATTTTTATTTGATTTACTTTTTCCTTCTCACCGAGTTCCCCCTAGCTAAGAAGTGGGCAGTCTCAGTCTTTTGAGATACCATTTTCGCACATAGTTGATTTTACTACCATAGATTGGTAATCTGCAGCTTTGGCAATAACCGAATATAATGGGATTATATTATACATCTTATTACTGAGTCTTGGGGTAGCGCTGGTGCTGTAGGGGAGTTAAGTTCCCAGTAAAACAAATTGCAAAACAGACTCACCTCTTCAAGATGCACGAGGAATGTAACGTTGGCACCAAGGGTTGCTGTCAGCTTCCCATCACTAGTGATCAGCTGAAGGCCTCTGGGAGCTGAGTTAGGGCATTGTTGCTTCTTGGCTGTATATATTTCCTTCACTCCCCTTGTACAGTTATTGGATACTACTTTCCGGTATCTGGCCAATGGACAGGGAATATACCACTTGTGTTTTTGTTCAATGCATTAGCGCGTTACAAATAAGCATTTCCACTTTGCCAAAAGTATAATAATGCTATTCGGATTGTTCACCCAATGGAAAAAAAAGAGTTACTCTGTCACTGAGGTGATATAGAACAAAGGGTAATGTAGATGAGAAAAATTCTGACCCAGTGCTGTTGAGGAAGCTTCTCCCATAACTGCAGCTTCTGGTCACTGAGGAAGGATTAAACCAAAATGCCGGCAGGCATTTTCCATCTCCGTGGGCTTCGTATCCATAATCACTGCAAAAGAAAATGAAAGACCATCATTATTATTACTGCTGTTGGGATATTGGTGCTGCTGTTGTTGTTGTTCATCGATTAAAATATTTAGGGGGGCACATTGGCTTTTTTTTTTTTTTTGCTGTAACCACAGATCTCTAGGGGTGGGGGGGGCTTGAATCCCCGCCCTTCTTCTCATGTAAAGGATTTGCACTTTCCGCCCTTGCCTCCCTGTAGCCTGGATTCCACCCAAAGTCATGCAGTTACGATATCTTGTCTATCTAAATTGAAAAGTGTAAGACTGCCCGCGTGTAGGGTGTACAGGCAGGCCTTCCAGGGTGTACAGGCAGGCCTTACAGGGTGTACTGGCAGGCCTCCTTAGATAAAACACAAATATGTGACAGTCCCGTTTCAACAGAAGTTCAATTCTAGGTAGGAGTGATTCACTCCCTCTCTGACAATATGAAATGCAACTACACTAGAAGGTCTAAGATACAATACAGGAAAAAACACAAGAAATCAGTTTGGCTCTGATTGGGATTTAGATATATTTAAAACATACCGAAGAGTCTTACATTTTCGGTAAAATATATGTAAAATGTCCTTTCTTTTCGTCTGATCACGTCATTTTTATTTTTTACTGGCATATTGAAGATGCTTGTAAATTTCCAAATCAATCTTTTATCCCACCACTAAAGACTAATGCTGATTGTGGCAGTCAGCAGCCCAGGCTGACAATTAACCAGCTGACTGACCATCCATTATCTCATTAGGGTTTTGGACGAGGTGCTGTGCACGTCTGTTTATTTCAGAACACTGGAAGAAATGTTTCTTCTATTAGGTACTTTCACCGTGCACAGTTCACATATTTTTTTCGTATTATTAAGAGTGCCTTATGTTATTAGGTCAAGAGGATCTTACTTATTCTAAATTACGTAATAAAGTATTTGAGTAAGACCTTGAGTTAGTGCAGTGAAAGGTGCTGTTTGTGTTAGCCTGTAGGAAATGTAGAGCAATGGAAGGTGGTTGCTGGAAATACTGATCTACTGCAGCCCCATCGCAATTGATTACCATGCCCTGGCCAATAATGCTTCAGGTAATGAAATCCAGGTGACCCCTGCTACAGCCGTCTGCCTCTTTCAGGTTAGAGGAGGATGAGTTTTGGTGGCTTTGGAAATCAGGTGTCTACCTGTTCAGCTGTTTTGAAAGTAACACTTTAAGTTTATTAATATTTCTTTGTATTTCAATAGTCATTTTTTTAAGGGGGTGGGGGGGGGTCCTCATGTTCTGATCTTACTTTACTGTGTCCTGGTTTTGTAATAATTTCCTTCCTCTTTTCGATCCCAAGCCCCTGCACCTGTCTTTCAACTACTTTCCACTCCAGCAATATATTCACAATTCTACATAATTTTAGGACAAAATACGAACTTTTTTTTCCATTTTTTTAAATTCAAAAACATCATTGGTACTAAAACTGTTAACAAAAGTAATGAAATGTTGCGCACGTCCATGTTTGCATCAAAGGTTGCCGACTGACTCATACATAAATTAACTCATTGAATATATCATTGTCTCCTGAAAATGTCAATAAAAACAACCTCTTCTGGGAGCTAATGGAGTAGCACACATTCTGTTTGACCTTGTACAAACACCATTACAATCAAAACATTGAAGTACTGTCCTGAATTTGCAGCTATTTCAGGCGTTCATTTGATCCATTTGCATAATTATACCGAATTAGAAAAATCTTCAATCTCTCATTCATAGCTGTGCATCATCTTGCCCAGTATTACCACAGACGTAGAAATTCATCCTCTGCTTTTTTAACCCACAATCGGCATCAGCAAAGCATCTGGACGCACTAGAAATAAGTCCTAGAAGGGCAACTTTGTATTCTCTTCATCAAATAAATTATTTTGTAAAAATCCAACACTACGAAGTTACACTGACAGCAACCCATTTAAGGAAAAGTGGGTGATGGATGAATGGATTAAACTTACTAGTGAAGTATGTTTATTTCTTTCATTTGCACTAAAAGGCTAGCCATTTTAAAAGCAGTAAGACTGGCAGATTAATTAATATAAATGTAATAAGTATTTCATTCTTGAGAAGAGTGCAAGTTTTATGACATTTTATGAAATTCTCGTGTTACACTTGTGGGGGGGGGGGTAGGTGGGGGAAGAAAGGGGACAGCAAAGACATGAAAGACAATGCAATATAAGAATTGTATTTATTTAACAGACGCGTTCATCCAAAGCGACACGTTTCGAGAAGGAAATGTCAGACGATCCCTGGAGCAATTGGAGGGGTTATGGGCTTTGCTCGAAGGTGAGACCACTCAGCCAACCGCAGGATCTGAACTGGCGACCTTCAGATAACAGGCAGGGTCCCAACCTGCTGAGCAGTCTGCTGAGAACAGAGACGGCCAAGTACTGTCAGCAACATTTCCCTAAAGCTGGGAAAGGAACGGCCAAAACACCAGGCTTGTTTGGCAGACAATGACCTGGCTCACAATGTCTGTTTGCTCACTCCTGGTTTGCACTGATTATTCTGCTATTTAGCAGTTAATATAGTTGATAAAGCATTTGGGTTTTCTGCCCAGTCTTAATTGTAGGTGTTCAGTCTGACCCAATGTAATAAGTAAAAAAAACATACATAAACACACACACACACACACCCACACACACACACATA
>JAABNY020000040.1:6686485-6699645 GCA_015164015.2 Brevimyrus niger | reverse complement strand
TATATACACACACATATATATGTGTGTGTGTGTGTGTATGTTTTCAAATTATACTTGTTACTTGTTATATAAATATATAATGTTTTAAAGATACACGTATGAAGCGGTAGATTATACAAGTTGTGCAAGTGAATTTCAATTGTCATTTTTTTAGTTAATTGATTCTTAACAAACAACACAATGTGATGTAGAGATAAACATGAATAACGTGTTTAACTGAAATAAAATATTTCACATGGGGCGGAGTCAAAGCTGCTACGAACTAATCAAAGCTACAAACAACATACAAATAAACATAAACATGAAATATCGGAAACATATTAACAGCTTGCTTTGCTCAGGCTGTTTGTCCTCAGCCTTCTGCAGTCACTCCCACTTAGCTGCTCAGGTCAATTTGTTAGACGTATTGCAAACGAAAATCAATATGCATAATGATGGTGGTGTATGTATATTTCAGCCTCTATTTGATCAACTTGTCATCTGTTTCAGAAGATCAAACAAGCTAATTTGTCCCAGTTAGCATAAAGCTTTAAAAGCAGACGCCGTTTTATGGGTCCTGTTCTGACATCCTCTATAGTGTGCATTAAAAGTTATAGATTATAAATGGGTGGTATGTGACTCTGCGAGATAAGACTCAGGGTCTGAGATCAGAAGGCTGACAGCTCAAATCTTTTGGCCGGGGAGTGTTGTCACTGTGGGGGCCTCTGGCACTTCAGAAAGGCCCTTAACCCCAATTTCTCCAGGGACAGAATCAGAACTGACTCTTTGATCATCACTTTTACTTTTCTGAACAAAAGCATCTGCTATATAAATAAATGCAATGTAATGGAATATCTGCTAATCTTACAAGTCTTCCTCATACTTCGAAGAAGGTGGAGTATTGGGGCTCAGGCTGATTTCATAACGGCACATTGAAAAGAATCACAATAATGTTAAGAACAAAAAAATAAAAACTCAATTTTTTCACGTTTATTTGACCCTTTTTCCTTTAGGTTCATTGTGGGAACTTACCATTCAAAATCATAGGTTCTACAGATGCAAGGTTCAGCTGATAGTATTCTGGAGTAGTCTTTTCCCAGCATGCATCGGTTTCCTGGTCTACGCTTCATATAGATTTGTTTCTCTCCCATTACACAAGGTTCACCCTTTCAAAATACAACAATAAATTCATATGAATGGATATATGTAGTCTAGGTCAAACCAGTAATAGATACATATGAATGGATATGCATAGTCTAGGTGAAACTGGTAATAAATACATAGGAATGGATATGTGTAGTCTAGGTCAAACCGGTAATAAATACATATGAATGTATATGTTTAGTCTAGGTCAAACTGGTAATAAATACATATGAATGGATATGTGTAGTATTGGTCAAACCGGTAATAAATACATATGAATGGATATGTGTAGTCTAGGTCAAACTGGTAATAAATACATATGAATGGATATGCATGGTCTAGGTCAAACAGGCAATAAATACATATGAATGGATATGCATAGTCTAGGTCAAACTGGTAATAAATACATATGAATGGATATGTGTAGTCTGGGTCAAACTGGTAAACTATGCAAGTCACTAAAAAAGAAATTTATTAAAAATAGAATTTCATTCTGAATGTAAAGTTCTTCTTTTGTATAATCTGTCCAATCAATTCATCATATTACCTGGTTGTGCAAATGCCACGTCTGGTAGTCCCCTTCAGTGCATCTTCGAGTGAAGATGGATTTATAGTCGATTTTGATAAGCTGCCATTCCGAATGATGGCTGAAGTGCCCAAAAAACCTTCGGATAAAAATATTAAAAATCAAAACAAATAATAGCTACTTATTTAAAGCCATCATCTATTACAGATTTTAACACCCTATCTCTAATAAACCAAATCATAATGAACATTATCTGTTACTTTAATATACAAAATTGCACAGAAATAATACGTTTCATCACTACGTGTTTTATGAAAAGTAGCTGTAGAATTTTATATCCTAGCTGGCTACATACGTCATTATCTGATTTTCTGTCCCTGGCTCCACTAAAATTCCATCCACAAAGAGAGGCACCAAAGAAAAGCCATGTCGAATCCACTGTCTGCCTTCATCAAAGCTGATCCTGTTAGAACCAAAGGAGAGAAGCATTAATCTAGCCTGCTGACAGGAAGGAAAAAGTATATGACATTTATAGTGATTGTAGGAGGTAGAAAGATGTTCAGGGGTTGGTAAAAATTAATACTTTCAGGAGAACACATCGGAAACTCCAATTTCATCTAATTAGCAAGCTTCTGTTGAAAGAAAACATTTCCTTGGACTATCAAAGGACAAAAGCAAGAGACGTAAAGGCTGTTTCTCAAAAGAGAAAAAAAAAATCAGACAATTTGAGAGGGGGCCGTTGAGTTTTGGTGCAGTTTAGTTGACAGTATTATAAAAACAAACCAAAATAGAAACTATTTATGTTTCCAACATGCATCAATTCATTGATTCTGACAGCTTAACACCATCAGTTGCTGAGTGGAAATTTCAACATCCTTGACGTGGCAAAAATAAAATATATGAAGACTGCATGGACTTTCCTGGTTACTGCTGACCTGTATCTGCAGGTAACAGCATGAACTTGGTTGATGCCAATGTTCCACGTTGTATTTGCAGTGAAAAATATTTTTTGTCTCCCAGAGAAATGCATTCTGAGCATCTGTCATGGGGCTTAAATTGTTAAATGGAAGGAAAGGCAGAAGGTCACACTTCACAAGTTCATAAACTCTAATTTCAAAAGCAGTCAAGTGCTGAGGAGATTTAGAGTTCGAAGGCAGAGAACTGTGAACGGTAACCAAGCTGGGGGGCTCGCGTTTTATGAAATCGGATTTAAAGCAGGAGTGTTAGACTCTTCAAAATGTTGCTTTTTCACTGTTATACACCATTTAAATAATTAAATTAATTCCATATAACAATAAGGACACTTTATGGAGCCCTGGGGGGGGGGGGCGTTCCCTTTTTGCCTACCCTGTCTTGCTCTTCCTGACACAGTGAAGACCAGCCACCTGCAGCAGAACCCCAAGGGTCCAAGGGCCCACAGACACATAACTATTTTGCCTAAGCTGGGCTGGAAGTAGCAGCCTTCTAATCACAGGTATAGAGGCTTAGCCCACTGAGCCACATTCTGCTCTACAAGCTATGTTGTTAAATTATAATTCCTGCTGTATTACATTTAATGACCTTTAATAATATACATTATAGGCAGAGAACAGTATTATAGAATAAATATTGGATTCTACAATTTCCCAACACGATAACAATCATAAAATGCATAAATTTTATGCATAAAATGTTCTTGACAGTCACCACATCGCAACGTACCACAGGTGCCTGATAGGGACTGTCGCTTGCTTAACAGCAAGCAGGGCGCCTCCTTTGTCCAGAAACCAAACGCTATGTTCTTCCTCAAAAATCTATAAGTCAAGGGTAGAAACATACTAAGTGTAACAACATTTGTAGGATTTGTCTAGTTCCTTGCTTTTAATTGCTGTATTATTAAAGTGAAAAAGATCAACTAAACAAAAAAGTTCAAAAACACAAAGTAGGGTAAGAATTTGGTATATTTCATGAAAAGAAATGTTATATTTGTTTTTTAGAAGCTGATTTTTCCTACCTGTCTCCAGTTATTGCCAGCATCTGATGATATATACATTCCAACATTATTGTATGAAAGCTCAGAGCCGATATTACCTGTCAGAAATGAGTATTGGGTATAACCATCTCGCAATGACTTGTAATCATTCTGGATGTATTCATATAAAGTAAGAGTGTATGGGGTAGCTGTAACTATACAGTGTTTGGAGAATATGATCATAAACATGTTAAACATGTTAAACAATGCTCTTATTTTTCATATTAAATACCATTTTTAAATATTTCTGAGATCTAAATACAATTCATACAGTTCTAACATTTATGCAGAGGTTGTTCACGAAACATTTCACAGCACGAAAACAGTAATCAAACACTATTTAAAAATGGTAGGATTAACTGTAATTACTTAATTACCTGTAGCCACAATAACGCCTGGTGCTGAACTTTTGCTTAAAATACTTCCAGAAGTGTAAGGATTTTCTGATATCTGCAAATGTAAATGCAGGGAACAGAAAGGCTGTGGACGGAAGGGGGGAATAAAAACGAGAGATAAAACATACAGATTGATAACTTATGAAAACAACTCTGAAATGTTAGAAAGATTACAGGTAGCAATTATATATTGGGAAAACCATGTTGAGCAAAATATTAAACAACAACTGCTGAATCATTTCTTGATAACATAATATTTTCCGTTGTAAACTGGCGACATTTCAAAATCACACAGATTTAACATATTATCAACAATGTAGATATGGGAATTTGGGTGGTATTGTACGAGTATGTGATTAGGAGTGGAGAAATAACAACCTCAGACATTTCATTGATAATTCATTCTAAATGGGATATGTGTCCTTTCTGCGTAAAATCATTTTTAAATTAATAACATGAGAAAAAAATCAGCAGATATTGCCTGAACATTGCACACAACAGAATTGCATATATTATTAACAACAAATTAAACCCTTAATTTATTTATATATCAATAGCTAACAATAAAATATATTTATGCGACTTCCTTAAAAGCGGACAAATGCTTTAAAGAGTTCTAAAAAATATTTACATGTTTTTGGCTATAAGCATTTTTAGTCTTTTCTCCATTTCAAATGTCATCAGAAAATAATGTGCGTGAAGTCTAGCCTTTTAGGTCCTGCTTACCAGAGTGCAGTGAATGTCATGGCCTGTCAGGTCTGAAGCCGGAGCCTGCAGTAAACGCCAGTCCCTGCCTTTGTTGTAGGTGATATATGTCTTCACCTGATTATCAAGCTTTCTGTTGGCTATGAACATTCCCTTTATCCCCGCTACCTAGGAAAAATGCAAAAAGCTAAATAAAGATAACCACAGGTAAAGTAACTGTGCAGCACAATGAGTCCTGGAATTATCCTGAAATCGTTTTCCTGGTAACAATTTTTAACTTCCCTGTGTGTAATTTTTGTTTTAATAAAATAAGTAATTCAGCTGAAATTGTCGAAATTCACCATGTGTATTTATCCAAAGCCAACGTTAAAGAAAAACTAGATTTGTGTTATTCATCAGACAGCAAAAGTTCAGGAAGAGGTTCTCTAAAAGCACAATTTAAGAGGCACTAATAGGCAGTGCGGCTGACAGTGTCAAAGAATAACTATGGACCGCGGGGGCATTCCTAATGAGACAGCCTGTTTAGGTGTTCCGATATGTCTTTCAGATTGGTAATTATTTAATAGTCTTATAAATCCAACATCAAAATTCTATCCACAGACATATTTTTAGAGTTGAAATAGGTGTAGATATAAAGTTCCACATTCCTTTACAGTGTGACAAAATGGGAAAATATCATTTGACACGATAAATGACAGCTTCTTAGAATAATAGCTATGAAATGATTTCCTTCAGTGCATCAAATATAGAATAATGATCTTATTCTGATGTAATAAACCACAATGATCTTTAATTTTGTAAATATGTAAAAAGCTTACTTTTTAAATTAAATTTACCATAAAAAAATTAAATTTTTCACATGGGACCTTCACACTTGAACATTTTAATATATGGAGAGGTATGTCACTATTTACTAATTGCTGGTATTTGACTATTTTCAAGACGTCACATGCGTGTTAGTTTTTATACAGAATTGTATTGACACGTTTATTTATTAGCCAATTTATTGCATAGAAATACTATAAATGAATATAAATAACCTGCCCAATCCACTAACTCAAAATCCCCCTTTCAATGTCTTTGAGTCTATTAGCTTTCAGTTTCCAAATACTCCAGGGCTTGAAAATTGCACTTGAAAGCTTTATAGAGTATTTTGGCTCCAGTGATCTTTGTTTTCCACGCCAGGGCTAGAAGGCGCAGTCTATTCCAAAGGCACTGGGAGCTGAGAGGGGCACAGAGATCTCAATGCTGACCAAAGTATCCTGACCAAAGTGTCGCACTCTGCTCTACTGAACCACAATGCCGCATGTCAAAAAACCAACAATGCATGAAACCATCAATGAATGTATTTATGGGAAGGAGACATTTTGGAAAAGAATTATAAGATATTAGAGATGCATATTCCCTACTGTTTCGAAAATGCCGGAGATAGTACAATTAATGTAGGAATACAATTATTAATAATGTAAAAGTACAAATTCATTCGGTCATCATGATTGCACAGTAGGTAGCAATATGGACCCGTGGCAGTGGTGGATGGTGATTTTTTTATTTATTTTTTTGTTGACAGTTGCCAGTAGGACCCAAAAAATGACTTTTTTAAATTATTTTAGTCGGTCAGCTACTTATAGGTAAATTCTGCTTTTCTTCATCAAAGGCCTTCTTTACAATGGAGTCGACAACATTAGCTGCAGTGTCTGTCGTGTTACTTCCAAGCTACTGTAATAGCTCCCAAATAGCTTAGCTAGCAAAAAACATATATGAAACCTACATAGTCTAACAGTGAAGTACAGCATCACTGGGCATCTATGGGCTCTTTTTATCCTGATCTAAATGGAAAATTAAAGTATATGTTGGTGAAAGTAACTCCTATGAAGCAATTAGTAAGATAGATTGCACGTTTAATCTCAAAGTAAAATAAATACACAGATTAAAATTTTATTATTTGGCCAATATCTTGCCAGGGAGGTCCTGGCCTGCACCAGCATGGGTTTGAATCCCCGCATTCTCATATCCTCCCAGAACCGTAACATGCATTTCGGGGCAGTTTGAATCCCATATTGCCGGTAGTGTGCATCTGCAGGTCTGAGGATGTGCTTAGTAATGAACTGGAACCTCAACCATGGTGTCCCCTGCCTTTCGGCCACTTATTGCTATTATGAACATAAGTCTCATTGAAACCCAGCAACTGACGGACAGATAGCATTGCTGGATAGCTTTTGCAGATCCAATGTTTACTATATTCTATATTGTTGAATGAAAAACTGCTCTTACATTCAAGGTGAATGCATTCTTTCCTCTGTTTCCAAAAAACAATACAACTGGGAAACTCTTTCCTGGGAGCCTCATATCTTTCATATATATATATAAACCTCACTGCAATATAAAGATGCACCTCTTGTGGAAAGTTTTTTTGACTTTCATGTGTTTGTTCCACAAGGACAGCTAAAGTCAGTCCTTTTCTCCCACCTTATTTGAAAAAGGACTTATGTAAACAAAACTGGGAAAGACAATTATAACACCTGTAAGAAAGAGGGGATTAGCCAGAATTCCCAATTAGAATTATATCATTGTATTTTAATGATATTACTCTATTTTAATCATATACAATGAAGATGTGCACTCCAGTTAATTTTTGCAGTGCAAGGACACACGGTTAGGCTAAATGAGATTTGTAGATTCCCATTCGTTTCTGTGCGCATACACTGCTAGTCGCTTCCCTGCCTTGTAACTGGTGCCTGTCACCTTGTACTGGATAAGCAGTTGAAGGACAGATGAATGTCTTTCAGTCACTCATTACTGTCTGGACATCCATTTTCAAAATGTATAACTTTATTTTATACTGAAAAGCATAAACAAATAGTGTTTGGCTTATGGTAATTTTCCTGCACTAGTTTTATGTCAATATTATTGTACTAAATACATATTAATATTACACAGTACAGTATATTTCCAAGGTAGGCCAACTTCCACATTGTCCCAAAGGATCATATGTATGATCATGCTATGTTCTATAAAACACTGAAATATGTTGTTTGTGTCAATCCTTTTATCATATGGTGTCTCGTTTGCGAAACAATGGATCTTGGCTAAAGCTTCTGTTAAATCTCGATAGATTTCCCTTATTTCTACAAATACGGTTTCTTAAGAATAAGAAAGCTTATTTGTAGAGCGGTAAGCTTGTTTTTTAATTGAATTTTTATATGGAAAATGGAAAACACTGCACCCAACTAAACCAAGAAGAATGCATATTTCCTTGTGGACACATACCTCATAAAAGTCGATCATGATGTTTCCCTCGAGTCCTCGGGTGGTTTTAAGGTTCTCCAGGGCCAGGGTGAAGTAGATCCCACGTGTGTCAGATATATATAGGTTATATGTGTCATTCTGATTCCACTCCTGCACCGCTGCAAAAACCTGGTTCTCATCTGTGCTAATAATGTGCATGTCCT
Organism: Brevimyrus niger; assembly: GCA_015164015.2. Lineage (NCBI taxonomy): Eukaryota > Metazoa > Chordata > Actinopteri > Osteoglossiformes > Mormyridae > Brevimyrus > Brevimyrus niger. The sequence goes on along the minus strand of JAABNY020000040.1, from coordinate 6,691,434 downwards.
GTCAAAGGGAACAGATTCGTTATGCATGATCTAAGTCACTTAGTATTGAGTTTCTGTTATAAGCATGTACATTTTATTTTTGTATATGCTATTTTAATTAAAAATAATGTTCAAAGTGACACAAAAATGTTTCAAAGAAAACCGTATAATGAAAAGAATAAATATTTCTCTCACTAATTCTCTCAATTACGACTGCATACTCTTTCTGAGACTTTGGTATGCTTTTTTTTCCCCGTCAATCACTAAAAATGTCCCTGATATAAACACAATATTTACTACCCAGTTTTGGTGATTGAATGGAGTCATTTGTGATTTGTCATATTTCTGTGTTTTATATCTATATTGTTTAGTTATTTTACATATATATATACAATTTTGTATCACAGTTAGCATGCAGGTCAACATGCATCACACAAACCATTAGTAACACTCAATGAGACCTGATTGATTTTTATACGCTGTTGATTTTGAACCTCTACCAAGGTTTGCTGTAAAGACTAACAAATTACACAGACATTATGCATACATATGAGGCCTGACCATGTAGTAATTGCACTTGAAACAATGGGCTTCAATCAAACATGATGCATGACCTCCTAAAAATAGTGATAATCTGATAATCGAGAGCAGCTGTTTGCAGGCTAGTAGCTTCACTGCAAGCCGCCTTATTTTGTTTTGTTCCAATAGCTCTTTGAGAGGCGACAGGTGTATTTTTATTGAACGGCTATGCTGATTAACATTTCTCATAAAATGGACGAAATCAACATAATGTGGAATTCAAAGCTTGCTTTTAAAAATAGCTTGCGGGGCTTTTCCTCACCTAACTGTAACCTTTTGTGGAATTCCTATGTGCACAGATAATAAGTATAAAACACCAGAAGTGATGGAGACACCTAAAAGAGATCACCTCACGGAAGCATTTAATTTACGTTAATGTTTTAAGGTCAAGATTACAAGCAAAACCTGAGCCTCAGGGAGTGCACAAATATTTAGTTATGTTAATATAAGCATAGGACATAGTTCATTAAAATAAGCATATTACAATAAACTTGGGACACAATTGAAACCTTGTTGTACACGAAAATCATAAACATTGAGCTATTGTTTGACCTGCCATGATTTTAACAACATGGATCTGATTTTTTTTTTGTTGTTGCATGATTTATTAGGTAATTACTAATGCTAACACTAAATTCCAAATTAAACCCGACTCCTAGCTTTAACCCTCACCTTAGCCCTACCCCTTTTGCTAAAACTAAACCTATACCCAACCTTTACAACCCATGGCAGCTCCAGGCCTATTGCCACACCGAGCTGTAACCCTAATACTAATGACAAATGTGAAAGAGTAGCATTATCCTGAACCTTCATGGCAACCCAACACTGGGCTGGAACCCTCTTTACAGTAAAAAAAAAAAATGCTGGATATGGGTTAAGGTCGTCATTGACAGGATTAGGGTTTGCCCCAAGAAATTAATTGAGAGTCCCCACAAAGATATGATTACAAATCTGTGTGCGTGTGTGTGTGCGTGCGTGCATGTGTGTGTGCGTGTGTGCGAACAGGTTTACCTATCCTTATGGGGACACAAATGATGTCCCCATAACGTGATAAATATCCATTTTTTTCCCTTATGGGGGCATTTCCTGGTCCTCATAAGGGAAAATTCTATTTTATAAAAATCGGTGACTGCTATGAAAGTCATGAAATATAAATTGTATTTCATTAGGTTACCTATGGTTATGGTTAGGGCAGGGTAGGGGTTAAGGTTGTCATAGTTAGCATTAGCATTTCTCCCATTGAAATGAATCAGCGGTCCCCATAAGGATATGTTTACCCTACATGTGCGTGTGTGCGTGCGCGTGTGTGCAAAGAATCTGGAATTTAAATCGTATCCATTTATCTACCATATTAGCTTCTCTGGTTGTTGTAAGCCTTGAGTATACGAATAGGAACTGCAGGAGAGGGTACAGGCTATCAGTCCACTGCAAGGTACACAAGAATACATTTTTGTACATTTTAAAGAAATCGGTTCAGCTAAACCACGTGTCTTTGGATAGTAGTGGAAAATAGTGCTGCTGATATTCATATTTATACAGTATTCATTCTGATATCTTGCTGACATCTTTTCTGTATTTATTGTTAAAACAATGACTACACCTAGATATGTATCCATCATCAAGACATGACTTTTCTGTAAAAAAAATATGATTGCTTCACAAAACAACAAAAAGAACAAGCTTAATGTACTGGTTAGACAGATGGTGACTCTTATATTGACTCAATTCAGCATGATGGATGGCCGAGTGTTATTTGCTGAAGTCCCTGTGACTCAACTCTAGATGACACAAGTTCCTATGACATTGACACGACTGTTGCAGACTGTGACCTGAAATGGGTTCTGTGTTAGAAAATGCTATAAAATAAGCACAAGCTCTCTTGGTGTATAATTCACTACAATGATAAAACAGTAACGCAGTTAAAGATCGATTGCTGTGAACAGCACCTGCCATCTTTCTAAGTATTCAGACAACTGCTGCTATAAGAAGTAAGCCATGAAAATCAAACCATTCAAGGTTTTTAGGAATCTAAACATTTTACAATAATATTGCTATCTATTGCATTACATAAACCAGCCTCTAACCTGTTATGGCATATCACAAATAAGACAAGCTAATACAGTCTTAATTTGAAAATTAATTTGAAAGGCAAGGGTATAAAAGGTCTCTTTCCTAAAGAAAGGAAACAGCATGCGTTAACGTGTAATTTAATCAGGAACTGAAATAACTGATACTCCACACACATTTGTGGTATTTCGGTTAAAATGCACAGTAATTTCTCATCATAACATAGCGAACTTATTTTATACGCATCTGCACTGCTATCAACAAGAGATTGCTGTACAATTTAACCTATATATCGCAGATGCATGTTTGCCTAGCAGTATGTCAATTCCTGAATATTATGTCGCATCAGGATAATGACCTGGGAATAAAAGTTTTTCAATAATGCAACTTAATAATAATTGATACTTTATTGATTCCTTTAGGCCTCCTCCAACTTGCTCTTTGTAGAGTAAGCTGGCTGTGAAGGGCAGGCCACTAGCAGTGGTGCCCAGGGAGCTGGGGGTTAAGGGCCTTTGCTCAAGGACCTACAGACGTGCTGAGGCGGAGTTTGACCTGGTGACCTTCTGATGGCGACCACAGCCCACTGAGCTGCTCCCCCCCAGCCTGTATATACATAATGCAGTATATTCAAACTGCATCGGTATTACACATGTGTAGAATTTCTATTCAGTTATGCTTACTTTTGGAAGGGAATATTTAGGTAGTTTGATCTTCATAAATGGTTCTCTCTGATGTGATACATAATAACTCGCTCGTCCCGATGCTGTTACCTGAAAATAACAATAGAGATTCATTTGTATTAGTATCCATCCATCCAAATGAATAGTTTTCACTTGACCCATTGTACTCGCACATAAAAACCATTAATACAACTAATTTCATTAAGTCATTTCAATACAGGAATTATATGATAAGTAATAACTTTTAAAAAACAAATAATACTGTGTAACTTACATTAGTTCCACAATACATTGATTTATTTATGCAAAGTTATTGAAGAATGAACACAAGGGAAAAACTCAGCTTCTCTTTATTCTGTGTATCTGGATGGCATAATACCCACTTTTATATAAGCCATTTTCACAATATATTTCGAATATATTTCTAGAACCCTTTACCTAGAATTTTCATTTTGTGACTCAAACGTCCCACTGCAAAGCAAATTCTTACCACCCCCTCAATCTGAAGCCCGAGCGAACCGATCAATAAATTATTAGCAATTAATATTGTGATGTTTTCCCAATGGACATCTTTCAGCGACTGTCACCCTGTGTTTCACTTACAATCGTAAATCAACAAGTAACAAAACAAAACAACACAGAGGTGAACCCTTTGTGACAATGGACACACCTCGTATAAATTTAACGGTCCACCACCCCATCTCCGCTTGGGGACGTAGGGGACACAGTGTCCGGAATTTCTTTAGATTGATAGTGGCAACCCTAGCAAGTGCTGCCCCCCACCCCCGTACGGTCAAATTCTAAAAGTGCCTATGAGGTGAACCTATGAGGTATGATGGCTGCCCCATTCACACATACATTCACACCCCATTGACAATTTGGCAAATCCGATTCACCTTAGCAGGTTTATGTATTGTGCAGGGAAACATACAAATTCCACACAAGGGGGGCAAAGAATAGTTATCATGCCTTTTTTCATGTAAACATAAGTAATTATCTGTGCATGAGCAAAGTTTCTCCTAGAACTCGTAAAATATTTCAGTGCCGCGCAATGTCCAATCCAAAATGAATGTACACAGGCATTTAATAAACGGTAAGGTAGACAAGTATCATTGCTGTCCATGTCATTGGCGAATGTGAAGCTACTGTATTAAAACCTTTGGCATATTATGGGGATCACATAAAATGGGTATCAAACTGTCAGGATCAATGAAGACGGATCTGACGAGAATCAGACACCCATGTAAGGGCAACGTCGTTCGTCGTATATCATTTGCAATAAAAAGGCAATCTCTGCAACAGCAGTCAATCTGAATACAGGACAGGTATAATTATGCACAATCAAAAAATTAGGAAAAGCTTATCAGACTGTTTACCACAAAAGTGTTAGATTACTTCCTGCAAGCTTGAGGCTACAGTATATTGATCTTTAAAGGCGAATGCCTAGTAAAATTACTATAATTAGATCACTTTATCATAGGACTGTTGTGTGATGCATCTATCCATCCATCCCTTATCTCCCGCTTATCTGAGGTCTGGTCGGGGGGGCAGCAGTCTCAGCAGGGAGACCCAGACTTCCCTCTCCTCGGCCACTTCCTCCAGCTCCTCTGGGGGAATCCCGAGGCGTTCCCAGGCCAGCCGAGA
>JAABNY020000040.1:6643068-6664441 GCA_015164015.2 Brevimyrus niger | reverse complement strand
AACCCAGGCGGAGACTCGAACCCGGGTCCCAGAGGTGTGAGGCAACAGTGCTAACCACTGCACCACCATGCCGCCCGGAACATTATATCATGTTCATATAACATGTAGCAAACTGTAGCACAACTGCATCATTTGCTGGGTTATATAACAGACAGTAGTTTGAGGGGCACCTTTTAAGAGCACCGTCAGTAAACACGACAGATAAATGGGCTCAGATACGTTACGCCGCAAAGGTCATGTGAGCTGTCGCTTGCCACCCGTTTGACGGCCACCTGACACATTTGCACAGAATCATCAGTTCCTTGAATGAACAAAGACATTTCACTAAAACGCAAATTCAATAACTTAGGGAGTCAGAGCGTTTGAATCCATGCCACCGTGAAACATTTACTGTAAACCTAAAGAGTGCGTATTTTTTTAAAAGGTTCTTTTGTTCCATATAGAACTGGTATTCTCACTCGTGTCTTTAATGACCATATGCTGAATTATGGATTTCTCATTGTGTGAGATTTCATTATGGAGATACAATGAGCCGGCATTCAGTTCTACCTCACAATAAAGCACTGTGCACATGCATATAAATTTAATTACCAATGAATTCTTCAGGCGAAATAAATACATTTTAGTAAAAAAACTATATAATGTGAAAGACATTTACTCATGTCAGAGGTGAAAATATTGTGACACTTCTGAAGAAGCAGCTTATGTACTTATGTTTTATCGGAAACCTTCCACCAGTTGACCTCTGACTTTTTGGTCGAACGACACACCTAAACTAAATAAAAGGTTCATTTCTCCATCCACCTTCATATCTTTTGATCGAGGTCACAGGGAGAGGAGGTAGAAGCCTTTCCTAGAGGACACAGGGCATGTGGCTAGGCTACTCCATTCCATGAGAGGCTAGTCATTCGCGGAGAACATCCTCGCGAAACAACTCCATCGTTCACTGTGGACAATCTAGGATCACGGATTAACCTGGTTAGATGTCTCTGCACTGCAGAAGGAAACCCATGTAGTGGGTGCAGGACATGCAAAGTCCACACACAAAGAGCAGAGGCCATATTTCAGCTACCCTCCCTGGAGCTATGAGGTGAAAGTGCTTCTCTCTGAGGCAGCATACAGCTTTCTGATTATTTCGGAAACAAAAATGAATTGTGGTAATTCGAAATGGGAATGGAGTCACTTTGAGCTTTGATGGTAATAGAAATGTATATAATTGTTCTTTCGAAAGACCTTGTGTTTCTTGTAGCACACAGAAATGCTTTTCCTCATGCTGTTTTTATACATATTGAACAGCATCCCCTTTGAAGTAACATTTTTTATGTTACTATCGAACTTCTGGTGACCCTGAGATTACAAAAAGCAAGCAACTGTACCATTCACCTACACAATTGAGTTTTGAAAGTAGTTCAACAGAAGAGTAGTGCAAAAACCAGGAGATCGGGGAGAAAGAAATTTTGTATCCACAGTTTTTCCCTGAGGTCTATGAAAACATGAAGCTTGACAGATATGGAATTACTTCAGTTAGTACATTAGTTTGGTGGACTTTACTGCATGTATTAAAACATAATGGAAAAAAACAATAAATATAGAAGATCTGTCTATTGTGTCTACTTTTATTACATTAAACTTTGAAAGACCTCAAATCCCTGAATTTACTATAAAGGCAGTCCCCAGATTAAAAGTCAGATCCATTTCTTAAGTCTGTCTTTAAGTTCCATAAATATGGAGATATGTCAGATTTGCAGGAACTTGTCTATCTCATAATTTCCAAATCCAAACATACGGTATATAGAAACATGCTTAGTTAACCTAATTTCAATCAGTATTTGACTGGAAGATTAAAAACTATTAGTAAAAATCTGAGACAGTCCTTTAAAAAATGTTTTTCTTTTGTCTACACTAGAGTTCTTCATGATGAAATCAAAATGAAATTAATTACTCCAGAGATGTGTGGCCCTAATATATTATTGGGTATAAATCAATAATTATGTAGAAGCTTTTTTTCCTCTTTTCCCTCATTAAATCCACAATGGCCTTTTTAAAAGACATTCCTATCCATCACTTCATGCCATTGCAGAGGTGGAACACATACAGTAGGGCCGGTTTCCCGAACAAGGATTAAGACTAGTCTTGGACTAAATTACCGTTTCAATGGAGATTCACCATTGTAACTCAAAGCTAGTCTAGGCTTAGGCTTAATCCTTGACTGGGAAACTGGCCAATAAAGTCCTCCTATAGTGTCACTATCTGTGTTAATTTAGCTTAACTTAGTCATTCACCTCAAGGCTCAAAAATTCTATATAGTATATAAGTGGTATTCTTTAGTTCTCACTAGAGAGAATTGCAGAAGTAATTGTGGAGTTAGATATTGTTTCTTTCCTAATTTGCTTTGAAGTAGCAAAGATATAAGGCAATGGTTATTCTTAAGCAGGTAAATGAAAATGACATTGACAAAATGGCCCAAATGGATATTTAAACATTTACACGCAATAATCTTTGTCACATTGTTTATTAACTATGTACTTGATGGTGACAAAAATGAAGAAAAACAAAACTCTAGATTTGGAATCATTTTCGAGCTGGAAGTAAATAATTCAGATAATGCTTGGTGTGCTCTTGCCATTGGTTAGCAGTGTGCTAACGGCACGAAATCCATCATCTGGGGCTGGCTGTTGATATTCCACCTGGACCTTTATACACAGGGATGCTTCATGAGGGAATGCGCTGAGCGCCTCGCAGGAAGCCACAACAGCGAATAAGTACTTTATAAAGGCAGCTCCATGTGTTTTAACTATTTCTTTCGTTGGATGTTGTTAAGGGGAAAAAAATGGCATTAAGCTGAACACCCAATAAACATTAAATGAAATCTGAATTCAGCAAGCAGTACTCTATATGGCGAATGCATTGAGCTATTAGCAGTCAGCAGAGTCAGCTGCTTGATAACCATGCACTGTCACTTCTTATCAGATTGATGGTGCTTCAAGCAAGGTATTGGGGGTTATGTGGAGTGAATACCGCTAAAAGATGGAGATGAAGATGGAAATTGAGTTGTGCACTTTTTTGAGGATACAGCATTTAAATTTTTTTTTTAATCTTTAGATCCACCACTTCTTAGGCAAAGCAATTTTTTGCTGCAAGTTTTTCTTAATGGTTCACAGTTGAATTGGTTAATAGGACTTTTTGCCCCATTAAAATCATATAAATCGTAACGATAGTTAAATGCCTGATGCATAACTTGGAAACACTGAAAATAATTTTATCTCTGAAATATCATCTCTAAAAATTACAAATCATCATTATTGAGGTGTTCAGCCAAGTGTAGTGTGCCCGTTTCTTTCATTTAAGTCATATACTTTACAAGATACAGTAAGATGCTATATTACAATCAATAATAAGAATGATTTCTGTTTAATATGTAACTGGGTTATTGTTTTGAGGCTATGATGGTCTCTCATGGCTTAGTTAAGCTGGAAAATAGTTGTGCTATGTAGTTTTCTATCAGAGTAATAGGGGGCAAATTTCCAATGCACAGTGGACGACAGATTAAAGCCATCAAGCTGTGTTTAACCAAATATAAATGGGCATGTGTATAATAATTATTCAGTAACATATTACTAATGAAATAAGAAGAAGTAGAAGAAGAAATATGAATAATAATAATATATTACCAATGGTATCAGTCAAGCAATTATTATACATACTCTTTGATTTTTGATATTCCCTAAACTGCTACATTTCCCTCCCAGTCATTTATTATAGATCCGTATTTTATTTAAATGACACGAGGTCCAGCAAAATGACCAGGAAGCACAAAGGGACAGCAGAGCAACTGAATAAGGTTTGAGAAAATCCCTGCAGGCATCCCCACATTAATCTTACTGCTCTGGTCATTTGCAGAGATTGTAAGGGGCCAGTTCAATTTTCTGGGAATGATGAAAGTGCCTGGCCCAGGTGCAAAGGCGCAAAGTCCCGTTTTACTTAACAAAATGACTGAGCCTAATGTAAGCCATTGGAAGTCTGATTTGCTCGGACCTGCTGGCCGGCATTTTGACGGTTGTTAATTTTGTCTGGACAACCACAGCTCAGGTGAACTGACCAATGGTATGAGGCGTGGAAAGGTGGCAGTCTGCCACGTACACGCGCAGCGATGTCAGTCCACAATGAGACTTCCCGTTCGATCACTGGGGCCGTGAGAAGGCCTACTCGTGCCTGCACAGCGGCTACTTTCGGCTAATGGGATAGGCTTACCTAGACTGGCATAGGTACACCAAGCTTTTAAATTTAGCCACTGGACGGGGGGAATTCGCAAGCATAGTGTCTCGGTTATTAAGAATATTCACCTCAGGTTCTCTGTCCATGCAGGAGGTGCCGAGAAAGCTTGGCGTGAATGTCATTCATGAATGCCGTAATGAGCCGCCAAGACAGCGTGGTCCCTCTATGTTTGATCTCCCACCGGAGAGACGAGCAGTCAAATCATGGCTGCAGGCTGCATTGCCATCAAGCACAGACAAAGGTGGAACTGGGACCATGAAGGCAGGTGGGAAGGGTCACGCACATCCCTGGAGGCGCCGTGTGACTGATGTCTGCTACTCAACATGGAGTCGATTCTCCAGAAATGCTGCTTTGTAATCTAAACAGCGCGGCGCTAAACGATGGTCTATTAGTGTTGCTGCTATGGGTAAGATTGTCTTCTTACATCTTAGAAGTCAGCGAAGCGGCCGCTGAGAGCTCATGCTAGCCCACACACAACAGCTGCAAGCTTGAGGCTGGCCAATTTGTGCGCTTACCTGCAGGATTAATTGGGGTGATTGAGCACCCCTATATAGGTATATTTGTGCATTAGTGCACATAATGCTGAGGTAAACCAAGTGGAGAAGGTTATTATAACAAGTGGAAATAGGAGGGCAGGCGTGCATTAGGAATATTTCTTCATGCAAGTCTAGTTATTAAATCCAGATCCAAGTGTTAAGACCTTGTGTTTTATTTTAGCTCCTCAGCATGTCCAGCCTTGTAAGATAACGCCGTGGAAATTGCAGTTGAGATTTTTCTTTCTCGAATCCATCTCACAAGTTACCCAGGAGAGGATGAAGAAGATGGAAGGTATTATTTTCCGTGTGGGAGTAAAATCTTTCAATAATTATTGGAGATTTTGCAGTTATTCTCATATTGTCTTTCTTAAACTTTGCATATCATTGCTATCCAATGAAAACTGCATTCACTTTGTTATGGTTGTGGCATTTTATTATAAATGTATTAAGCCAGTTCTCCTATGTCTACTGATAGTTTGACATCTAATTAACCAATTAAAATATGTTTTACATTGTAATCTAATGAACTATCATATATCTTTGTACTAGTTAACATTGGTTGTTTGTATGGATTACTTTATATTGCTTAGTGTAATGACAAAGTTGACAGCTACATACTGTAGCTACTGCAGCTAACATCGTTGTTAATTGTGAATACAAAGTGTGATTAACTTGTATCTTTTTGACGCAGAAAACAATCCACGCAAGTGCATTTAAATCATTAAATGGTTCACTGACAGGTATATAAAGTTTTTTTTAGAATTTGGTGATCAGTGGTCATTGTTAACACAGCACACAACACGCAACAACAAAATGCATCCTCTGCATTTAACCCATAGGTGACTTTCATGACATAGCAGGGGGCAGCTAATTCAGCACCCAGGGAGCAGTGCTTAGGGATGGTATCTTGCTCAGGGTACCTTGCTGGTGGGGGATTCAAACCTGCAATCTTTTGATCACAAGAGCATTTCCCCTAACCATCAAACTACCACTGCCCACAATGTACCGATGTAACTCCTCCCAAGCTTGTAACACCTAGAATATACCATCTAAACATTTAAACGTTTTATTTGTGGTGCTATGGGTGTCTCAGTACATTGTTTTAGGTTTCTTCTGTGAAGTGAGAAAATGTGTTTTTTTTCACCCTCCAAAAATAATGGATTTTTGGAGATACATCTTTCTCATTAGACACCGAAGAAACACTCAATAGTCTCAGCCAATAGGAATAGTAGCCAAAAGAGAAACGGGGGGAAAAAATTAAAACAATAGAACATCAATAATATTCCAATCAAAGTGTAGGGTGCCAGGAGTACAATGTACCGGTAAGGGTGGGGGCAGGAATGCTGTTGCTGATGGGGGAGGGGGGTATTGCACTGGAGGGTTGATCAGTCAATAAGTTTAATCATTCCTTCTTCTGCTAAGTTTAGCATTGGATTTTTGCATACGTTCCTTTCATTGTGCTCTCTCCATGCATGTTCACAAGATGTCTGCGACTAACAAGACAGTATCAGACAAGGTAGACGTAATGATAGCTTTGTATCTCTGGGCCAGCTCACTTGGCAGTCAACAGCCAGTAGACTCGGGGGGGTGACAAAAAGCTGGGCAGTGCACGTCTTGAAGTAGAATAGATGGGAGCAATTTTGTCTATCCTGAAAACTGTCGCTAAAAATGCAAATAACATACTGTCACGATGCGGGACTATCATTCAAGCGATCATATTATGTCATATCCTTAAATGTAACTTCTGGAAATCCTGTCTTCATGGGGCCCATAGTTTTGGCAGGCCCCAGGTAGCTGACTGCCTTCACCGTATCGTATATCCACCCCTGGCTGTAGTCTTCGCACGGCAGAAAGTCAGCTCAAACATTTCTGCTGCTAAACGCCTATCTGTATATCCCCAGAGAAAACCTGCCGTAGGTCAGGCAACAGGCGGGTCAGTCAAACAGAATCACACTCAGCACCGTTACACAGCGGGACAGCATCATGTGGGATGAGTAACTGACGGGCCTTAACTAGTGTAGTTAGACGTTGTGCTTCACGACGAAAAACGAGACTCTATTTCTGAAGTTAAAACAGACGGCCGCTTGAAAATCCAGAAATCATCACTTTATTAATAACAGTCTTTTGAACTTTCATGACACATACAGTATTTAGCATGCTGTGAAGAACAAACATAAGGGTGCAGTGACATTATTGGTCACCAACTGATTATTCTTCCATATGTACCAGATGTTCACAACAAAACAGGCATCCGAAGTGACTTGTGATAATTCAGGAAATTTGTACTTTGGAAGTCGTAATCAATACTGCTTCGTACTCGGCGTGTGTTATGCGGAGTAGACCTTGACCATTAACGGCAGCATTCGGAAAACATATTTCAACACGTTGAAAGATGTATAAGTATATCATGTTTTAAATTCTTACCTTATGATCATGACTGTAGGCCAGCACCCAGTCCTCTTGCGTCGGGTGAAATAGGAGACTCAGAATATAAAAGTTCATCCGGAATTTCTGATAGCTTGCACCCTCATCAGAGCTGATCAGGATGCCGCTTTCGTGGTCCGGGTCACTTAACACCATTATCTGAGCGAGATAAGGAATGGCATTTGAAGACTGATTGGGTACCGTTAAATTCACAAACACGCACATCGAGGCTCATGTTATCTAATCTGGGAATCTAGAGCAGCATTCATGTGACTTTAATTTTGAACCACTGTATATATGTCTATGTATTGATGTTATGTGAATGTAAAAAGTATAGTAAAGTAATTAAAGTAAAATAGTAAAAAATGTATAGTAATAGTAATAAAAATATTGCACAAAACTATGCAAGCAACTTTCTTTAATGCTATAGGTTGTATGTAGTATAGTTCATAGCACATACCTGTACTAGTAAGCCAGTTAATATTTAAATATTAAGGAAGGTGAGTATGAACAATTTATTCAATGAAGGGTAAAACACACATATAGAGAGTCAATTTCTTTATAAACATGTACTGTCTATTAAGTCAGATTAAGTCAGTATTCATTTGCATTACAATGTTCTCTAATCATCGCCAAATCAAAGACAATTATACTTGTTAAACTCTTTTAATTCCTGGCTAAAGTGCAGAAATAATGGATGTTGATTGCGTCAGTTATGTAAACAGTGTAAGTTCCAGCAGCTCCCAAATCACACATGCAGCAGGTCTCCTTGGCTTCATCCATGAAGGAGAAGGGGAAAGGACCAACATCAGCACCGCAATGTATATACATCGTTTTCAGAAGAAACCATCTTCATTGATCTAAATTTAGAAGACGCTTCTACAAGAGATCAGGTATTTTTCTTCTTCTTCTTTAGTTTCCAAAACACCCTGTTTTGCGTTCCGCATTTGCTATCTTTTGGTCATCATCCCCCTTCAGTGCACATTCTTCCTGCACACCTCATTTGTTTTTAATCTGTCAACACAAAACTCAACCACCGTTCCAAATAAAACCCGTACTCAGTTCAATGCCTGTGATCAGTGCTTTATGTGGGTTAACTGATCTACCCTAATCCACAGATCAGGTTCAAGAGAAACTGCTGAAGGAAGCCGATGCTGCATCTCCGAGGACATTAAAACCCGCAGACAGGAGGAAGGCCTTGTTATGAGATTTCGCCTTTGATAGGTTCCTTGTAACGAAAGCCCCGGTTAAATACATTCTCGATAGAGCCTTACCTAGTGGCCTAAGGAAAGAATATTGTCTTTTGTTGTTTCTCGTAAAAATATATTGTCTCTTTCTTTTGTCCTCCCGCACTCTTTCATTTGGTGACAAGGCCACTGCTTTCGTACCAGGTATACAAAACCTTAAAAAACTATTTCTAAATTGCTTCCACTATGCACGTAAAATCTTCAAATTAATTTTTTAAAAAGTTTTTTGAGTGCTGGGGATATTTAACTGTGTTACAGTTGCCATATTTTCCTCCTAGAATACATAGGATGTATTTGAAATATATCGCAGAAAACCCACTGCAGTATTTCACATTCTGAGCCTTTTTTTTGTTCACATCAACAAGACATAATTGATGCTACTGCTAAGAAAAATAGCAAAGAGAATACGAGCAAAAGGAAGTGAAAAGCTATCTTATCACTGTGTCTCCACTGTCTCACTCAAGGTCTTCAAAGCAGATTCATCCATTTCATTAAGAACCCTAATTGCAAATATATAAATAAATACATTTATTGGACATAAACATTTTTAAGAAGCCTGAGTTCTTTGGAAAAACTTTGTATTCTTGTCAATATTGTGGCTTTCAAAAAGACAACATGTTTCTTTTTATTTACGTTTTTATATTACCTAATGACTGCCATCCGGAGATAAATTGGTTTTAACGTTCCCACTGGCAAATGAAACGTAAGTTTACATCCTAACTCAAACGTGATCGCATCAAAGGATTTCATCCATCCATCTAGTTTCTGTACCTGCTTATCCTATTCAGGGTCGCGGGACATTAAAGTGTACTCTTACTTTATTAAGTAATCAGCATTATTCACTGGAAAACATGTTTGTATATCATTGTGGTGGACTTAACATGTATAAGTGTGTGTGTGTGTGTGTGTGTGTGTGTGTGTGTGTGATTCACACTGCTGTCAAAGCTCTCAATGCCTTGATTAATTTCATTAAATGTGTTCCAGTAAACTCTGTTTTCATCAAAACTTTCAGCAGGCAACCCATTTGTCAGTAAACATGGAAGCTTTTATTTGGCAGGTTTATGTTAGATTTGCAGCAACTCATTTGTGATCATCCATTCAGAAAACCGGAATAACATTTATACTTTATAACGTCGTAACTCATGTGTTAGAAACATTTAAGTGCTTGCGCTCAAAATATGTCATAGCTGCAGCTACTTGAATCCAACATTTAAAAAAAAAAAAGGTAAACAAAAAAAGTAATGTAAGCACTCATGCGCATTCAGTATTTTATTTATTTGTTTATTTACCAATGTATTTGTTGCTGTTGGTTGGTGCTCCATTTAAAAAGGCACATGCACCCTTCAGCCAGGTTTCACATGGTTTGATCCCTTGACATTAATGCAGTTCAGCAGGTACTGGCAGCTTTAATGATAATTAAGTAGAGAACTCAAGCTCTGTAAGTATAGCGAAGGGCTCCGCTAGTAACAAACACAGGCGGCTGTATTTTCGTTTCTCAACAGGATTTGAATTGGAAAAACAGCAGCACATTTGTCACTGACAAAAATGCCGTCCCTCTTTCCTCAGCTTTAACTGCGAATCCTCCCTGGTGGTGATTTAGATAAATTGTTTTTCATTAAGAGCCAATAAACAGACTGCAGATTCCGTGCCAGTTTTTTTTTTGTTGGTCTGGGCCTCCAATTTTGCTTTTCATTACCGCCATGGGGACGGTAGGGGGCCCCTAGTTCCTCCGTGGGTCTTATGGCTTGTCACATACAATTTATAGTTTTTAAGGCCTAATCATTTCCAATAATATCGTATTAAGCAACTGCATTTATTGCAAAGGGAAATTACTTCTCACCTTGCTTACTTGGTTTTTGTGCCAGTGCTCCACTTAAGCATGTGGAAAAACTGGAAGCACTTGAGTCTGCGACTCGCCACACGAACAAGACAACTCCCATCACCGTAATCAAACTCGAGACGAGGTTTGACCCCTGGCCATTCAGGTCTTTCCGCAATTTATTTAAAATACATAATACGTCCTTCATTCATTTATAGATACTTTAGACAGAAGTTCATTTCCGTCTCTTTGTCTGCACTGCATAATACATTAGTTTGTATTGTATATTAGTACGAGTATTTTAACTTGATTTTAATAAACCAGTTTACCATGTTGTTCCTGTTTACTGATTAAGCTGTTATCAGTGTTAATGGCACCAGCAGGAATTTGTCTGTTAAGGCAGCAATTAATTCATCAGTGCAAATCAATGGAGAATAATAGCTACATCATGTTGTTTTCTATTCTGTTGTTAAGCAACATATTAAGGAATATATTTCAATATATATTAAAACAGAACCTACATAAAACTACAGAAAACATTTAAATATATCAGAGAACAGAACTTAAATAATTAATGTTATAATCCTAATTAGAGTATTCATCATTATTCATGCCCATGCCATTCAATTACCTCAAGGTGAGTATCTACAGAGTACGGTGGGTGGAAAGACAGATTTAGAAGCTTATAGCCCTAAGACTTGTGGTTTAATTTTCTCATCAGAAAACATCATTAATATACATCATGAAAGCAATATTCTTAATAATACTTAATGAATGTAAACTTGCTGTTCAGAATAGGCAAATGTGAAAGATCTTTAACATTTGCAAACAACTAATTGTCCTTTTGAGTTTTATGCAAGGAAAACCTTATTATTTTACAGCTTACTGGCTTTCTGTTGAACAAATTTACTCACTATGTAGCTATTGTTTTTATTCACTTTTACTCCAAAACTTTCTGGTTTGCTTTTATGCATCATGGCCCGGGCTGTGAATACGTCCATAGATCGCAATATGAATAATAAAAAAAAAGTATTATTTTCATGAATAAATTAAGTATTCCAAAGTAATACTGATCAATAGATATTTAACAATGCTTAGGTTTTAAGTACTATAGATGTTTTGAGAGTTCATGACTCTAACACCTGAACTGAAGGTTTCTTATGGGTGGCATGTAGCTGGACAAGTTATGTCCAAGAAGCTGTGGCTTGTAATCTGATGGCTTAGCAAAATAGTTATGTTACTATTGCATGGTAAGGGGGGCTGGGTACAGGGCAACCCTGTGCTTAGACCCCATCAAACTGTATTCACATTCCTGCCTGTCCTGTATGCATCTGCAAGATGAGGTTTGCAGAAACTTTCCATTTCCACCTAAGGATAAATAACACTTCTACTCTTCTACTCAATTAGAGCCACAGACTAATTTTTGGCCAGCCTGCCAAACGCGCATGCTCCTCTTGAAATGTTTGCCCGCATTTCTCGGCCGTTTCATTCGAGCTGTCTCCGATGATTTGGGTATTCCTCGGGGACGGGATTTGGCCGTGGACATTTTCAGAAATTCTGTCAAACTTCAGTAAGATTCGACTGAGGACTTTGACTGGGCCACCCAAGGACATGCATAATTCGTGTGCATATCTCTCAGTCGGTTTTTTTTTTCATTCATTGTCAACAAGCTTTCCAGTTGCTGCCGAGAATAAGCATTCCTGTGATGTGAGACTGTCACCACCGAGCTTCT
The DNA here is from genome assembly GCA_015164015.2 of Brevimyrus niger. Classification (NCBI taxonomy): domain Eukaryota; kingdom Metazoa; phylum Chordata; class Actinopteri; order Osteoglossiformes; family Mormyridae; genus Brevimyrus; species Brevimyrus niger. The sequence goes on along the minus strand of JAABNY020000040.1, from coordinate 6,652,408 downwards.
GTGGGGAAGGCGCTGGAAGGCTGCTGAATGCTCGTGCGCCTCTCTGGATACTCCAACAAGAGGAACGCGCTACATCAATCACAAATGATAAACTTTAGTTATTTTAAAATACTAGTCAGGAATGTGACTGGCAGAGGGGCCCGATGGGTAGTACTGCCACTCTCTGCCTAGAGATTTCACCATCTCCTCGTCGCAATTGGGCTTCCTCCAACAGTCCAAAGATATAAAGCTAAGCTGAATATCATCTGCAAAGTGCCCATGGTTGATGCTTGTACAGTATCTGCAGGTGATACACTCCAACCACGGATGACCAAAACTGTAGATAATAGCAAACCATCCTCGGACTACATATATAATGTGACTCTCATTTACTTACATATGGTAATGTTCAGTTAATAAATTATGCATAGTAAGACTTACCAACATTAGATACAGAAAGAACAAAGTACATTGTTCATAATTGCTATACAGTACTGTACCCTCTCGAATGAAAGGGATCCTGAAGTTTTTTGCCTAATTCTCCAGAGATGACAGAGCAATAAAAACACACATTAAGGGAAAACGGGATGCTTTTATACATTTTTATAACACATACAGTGGAATAACACAGCAATGGATGAGAGTTATGGGGGTGGGGGGGGGGTGGATATGGGGAGAAACGGAAAAGAGTACTGGGTGTGAATGGACTGGTGAATTTCACTGTGTTACTGCCTGTACTCCCTCGGCATGCGGCTTGAACCTCTTAGTTCTGTAATTTCCAATTTTTTGGAGCGTAGAAAACCGTAGATAACTGAAAGAGCAGATAGGCAGGACCCACTATGAACCCGACAGACTGGTATCCATTCCATGGTGCAGCCCAGCATTAGCCCTACGCTGCCTGGGACCGGCTCCAGGTCCTGTGCGGAGGACAGACAGTCAGCAGAGTAAAATGGATGGTTGGATAATCGATGACTTTTGGACTTTTCTGTGACAGATTGTGTAAATAGAGAAGTTTACGAAGATCATGGAATATTTAATAATTACTACCATACTTAAAATTTTGGAAGTTAAACACTTTTATATGCAGCCTTCAGATTGTAATGTCATAAATGGTTTGTGGATATTCCATTGTTCTTTTATACAATAAAATGCCCAGGGATCAGAACAGAGATGGTACCATCCCAGTATACGGTGAAGCTGACAACCAGACCCACTGTGATCAAACATCCATTCAATACGAAACATTCTGTTCTTTGGAATTCCTGCTGCTCAAGCTATAAAAATGTTAGCATATAGACACAAGCAAATTTGGTATTATTAATAGCATAATTTTAGGTTGAGTCACCCAGCTAATATTCTCCATTTCTTAAGAAAATCCTTTTTTGTTAATGTGTGAAGTGTTTCATAACAGAGTTAGTAGAGGATGCATAAAGAGTACGAGTCATTTATGTAAACATATATATATATACATACATAAAACAAATATGATAAATTCTTAGCATTAATTCTTATCATCTTATCATCCATTTATGACTAAGTGCATGCATGAACATATGTTTGACACACTGGCTCAAATGGAATTCCATTAAATGTAATTAAATATTTTTTATAAACTGCCACTCCAGAAATAATTACCAAAAATTGCCGCACATACACATATACAAAGACAAGCGCACAAGTAGAGTATGATCCTTTTCGAAATGAAGTTGGCGTACAGCCCTGGCATTTTACAGTTTATTTCATTTCATGGAGGGGAAAAAAAACTTTAACTTTATGTGAAAGACATATTTTCTGATGCTTTACAATGAGGGCAATGAAGACACAGTCCTGGAAATAGGTCTGTTTCTAGGGGAAGGAACTCCGATTAAAACGTATAAGTGTGATAACTGAATCTGGGTTTAAAGAATGAAAGAATTCATTTTCATTATGATTGTCTTGTAAAATAAACTGGAAAAGTTAATTCCACAGCCAAGAATAAGAAACTTTGCTTATATGGCTACCAAGATTATCCTTGATGTGATTTATTTTTGCATAATAATGAGAAAAGCTTTCCACACCTACTTCAGATGTGCTGGGCAAGCATGTTTACTATCTGCAAAGCAAATTCTGTGGATGTCAAAGGTAAGTGGAAGGAACTGTATGGGTGGACTGTGGTTGTACTTGAACAGGATCTATATGTAGTTCACATGTCTACAACAGTTAGCATCGATGTCATTTTCCAGATAAGCAATGTCTTTTTATAGAAACTTTCAGTAACACTAAGAATGTCATGTCTATAAGAATCTATGAACACATTTATAATACATTAAAATGCATTCATAAAGCATTACTGTATAAACATAGCATTAGGGATGTTTAATCAAGCTCTCATTTCATATGCACTACCGATACCTTCATAATGCATAACAAAGCATCTTTAATTGTTATACCTGCCATTATAAGGAATTATGAAGGTATCTATAGTGCATTATGGATGGGAGCTGCACTGGAGCCTATGAGGAGTTATAATCAACACTTTAATGTCTTATGAGTGTCAGTAGAAGATGCTGTAATGCTTTATTGATTCTTATACCAACCCTTGTAATACATTATGAAGGTATCCGCAATGCATTACAGATGACAGCTTTAAGTAAAGTGTTGCCAAATTTTCTTCGGATTTTAGTATTTTAGACTTTCTGCCATTGTCGAAGGATCCGCCTAAAACAACTTGACAGTAAATAAATAAATACACTGTTATAATTTAACAGCAGCAGCTGTTCCATTTTTGCCGTTATGTATATAAATGAGAAAATCTGCATATCCTAACTACGGGAGCAGAGAGACACAAGTGCGCGGCAGCAAACTACGTGAACTGTGTCTTGGATGTGTGTGGAGGGGGATTTGGGGCACTTTAAGAAGCGCCGCAGTTTATAACAGATACCCAAAAACTTTTTAGTATGTGTCATGGCTTCTTTGGAATCAGTTTCAATGCCCTGACATTGTCTCTAACTGTGGGAAATTCATTATATTTTTGTTATAGTGCACACTATCTGGTATAAAATCTGATAGGTGAAACGTAATATGCAAAGTTATATGGAAACTGCATGATTTAACATGCATGCTTATAGCTTACAGTATGAATATCATGTGAATACCCTCCACAGACATGACAGAAACATCAAATGGCATAAGTTTTGGGATCTTCTTTTAAAAAGAAAAGGCCTCACCTTTCTTTTATTCGTTGGGCAGACATACAGGTAGCTCAACACGGTCTTCAATCCCACTTTGTCGTTTACTTTTTCGTAAGTGGTCCCATAGTCTGTTGACCTGCCAATGAATGCAGTATTTGGTTAAAACCTTATTAACGCAATGAAGCTTTATGGTGGTAAAGATGAATCACACCGTAATTCATTCATAAGCAGCACAGTCTGATATGATATTAGAGAAACATTTTTTAATTTGTTCAATCTCTCCCATAAAAAAATACCACAAAGCTGAGGCAGATTAAAAACATGTACGAGTTCATGACATGTTTACCTGATGCGATATTTTAACTACCAATATGCAATCAAAAAAAAATAAAAAACAATATCCCATCTGTGCAAGGAGATGAACTCATGTACTGGCAGTAAATTGCCTGTATAAGGTTATATATTATGTGTGAACAATTTCTAAATTTTCTATGTTCAAACGAAAAAAAAAACACCAAAACGGAAAAAACAAAACAAATCCACATTCTTTACTTTTATTCATGAATACTTGCCCATAAATATATAAATATCAATTTGTGCCCATCTACACCTTTGTAGTACACGGCAACCGAGACGCATGTACGTGGGGAGCGTATAAACTCCTAATACTTCCGAATATAAACAAAAAGTTTTATCTGTCCACACTGTGACGCCATCCTATGAATTTCACCCTTGACTTAGATTAAGTCCTGGATTAATATCAGTTTCTTCCAGTTGCCAGGCTCCTCTCACAAGGACACTGAATTACCCTGGAATGAATATGAGCATTTCAGTAAATGCATTTTGACGGACAGATTAGCCGTGTATTGCGTATCGTCACCGCCGATGCAGGTGCACCTCCGCACAGCTCATTCTTTAAGAGAAACGCACAGTGTCTCCTTCCCGCATGCTGCTTTGCTAGAATATAAAACGAGCATGTCTGCTCGTGACATGAAAAATACACACACAGTAAAAACTCCCCTGGTATTTCCTCCGCTTTTATCGTTAATGTATTCTTCTCCTTGTCTTTAAAAATCAGTCTTCCACATGTTAATTGTCAATGGCATGGGACACTCTTTCTACATCCCCTGCCGTGTAATGGGGTGATGGACACTGGTCCTAGTTTTCATTCAGTAATGAACATATATTGAAATCTAACAAGCTGTCGTATAATTAAATAAAACCGTATCGTCTTGCATAAAATAAGGAATTTGATATTTCTATGGTGACAGAGTGGCAAAGGTTAAATAATCATTTATAGCTCTGACATCAATTCATGACTCAAGAATGGTATGGGAGTTACTACGAAGTAATAATTCATGAATAATAGATGACTAATTTAAACTAAAATATTGCCGGTGCATGAATGTGCAGCAGCCTGTATTCCACAGATTAAATTATTCATTCGTGGAAATGAACTGATAACCAGCGTAATCAAAGAAATACTAAGTTTATGTGTCCTGGCAGTTAAACACTGCATCAATCTATCATTAGGTAATTTTATTCCTGCAGCTCAATAATGTGTCTATCATTACATGATTAAAAACCAGTTTCTCAAAAAGAAATTTTCAGTATAAATACACACCCATGCAGCAAACCATTTCAAGACCCAATCTAATTTAGGGAGAAGGAACAAAGGAAATGATTCGTGTTTTTAACTTTTCTCTCTCTCTCTCTCGCATACCCCACACTAGTGTAATGGATTTCTTTGAAATTACAATACAAATGGTCTCATCTCGGCTCATTCTTGAGTGCCTGTAAAATGGTCACAATGATTAGAAAGTATAATAACCAGGAGAAAGAGACTGCAAGAGAGTTCAATTTCCAAAGGATATTAAAAGAAAGTTAGGGAAGAAGCACAGACCAATCTTGATAACATATGGACCTGCGTAATACGATCCCTGAGGGTTCCTCCACGTGGTTCACATTCATTGCTTTCTATAACGACGACAATAATCTGATAACCAAATATGGCGGCATAGTGAACCGGCGCGGTAATAAAGACAGACAAGCATAGCTATCAGCTTCTGTTTTTGATGTTTAGCCGATTTCTCATGACAGTTGTTACAAAGAGAATGTGAGCCCGCTGAAGTGCGGCGTCAATGTTCAGCACACATGGAAGCATTTTTAAATCCATCCATCCATCCATCCATCCATCCATGTTTTTAAAACAGGCAGTAATTAAATATAAGTATGACGATATTTACAGCTCAGAAGCATCTAGAGAAAAACACCACGCTTGTGTAAAATTGTTATCAGAAGCGGCAATGTTGGTGGAAAATAACGGACTTGCCCCTTTAATTAAGGATTTGCCATCTCCCCTTCTGCTATGGAGAATCAGCTTTTTATAGAAGTCTACGGAATCCTCAGACAATTCCGGCTTTAAATCACGGTTTTAATAATAAATCAAAGAGTCCAATGATTTAAATAATGATTTTAATAATAATTTCTAAGTCAATCAAATACCCAGTTACATTTTGATTTATTTTTCAGGCTAAGAAATTTATTAAATATGAATTGCTTCTCTTTGTATGGTTTTATTTTGCTTACGGTAATATTTTAATATACACCCCTGGGTAGCCCACACATTTTTTTGTAAATAACACTGAAAAGCATACAATAAAACATTTTAAAGCATGAAGACTATCAGAGTATCAACAACTGTAGTATGAATATATTGAACAGTCTGCACAAACTGTTTCAGAACAACAATAATTCTCAGTGCAATTTCTTAAGAATGAGAAGAACAGAGCAAAATCGCATTATGCATGGTGCAGGTGAGTGGCCATTACTATGATGAAAAATACTGAATTCATTTGTATTTAAAAAATAAAAAAAACAAACATACACTCCACAGCCTGAACAGGGACTACGAATGAACAATAAAAAGTAATCAATGACAGAGATCACATTAAGAACACTGCTACACAATGGCAGATTGCTTTCAGAAAGGAGAAAATTGTCCGTGTATAAAATATTTAGGCTGTGAACTAAAGGAGGCCGATACAAAACAGACAAGCAAATGTCAGACCTAATCACCCCAGCATCGTATGCGGAAATGGCAATCCAGTGGAATGCAGATGTAAAAATGACCTGGGGGGTCTTACATGTTTGTTCAACAAAGTAAAATTCTCTGCAGGTAATAACACTAAAAACACCAGGGGGAGATCCTTCTGCATCCCAGAAGTGGTTTTGTTTGATTTCTGCCTTGACTGGTAACTTGCTATTCTAGCTGGTCGAGCAACTTGAAACTCTGACCAGAAAGTCTATTGACCCTATTCTGCCAACTCGTGAAAAACTTGTGGGCATGGCTGAGTGGGAGATCTATTCTAACTCACGCTGCATGGAGAAAACTTGGATATAGGCGGAGGAAAAAAACAGAGACGACACCATATTTTCTTATAATCTGGACATTTCCATCTTATGATGCATTTTCTGGTACAGATTAGACATGCAGTAGCAAAGAGAAGTCATACTTTTCATACGACTTATGGGGAAATATTCTTAGTAAATGCATAGGGGAAAAAAAATATGACAGTTACTTGTAAACAAATTTTAAAAAGATTTTTTTTTTTAAACTGCAAAAAAAAAAGACATGCGGGGTGAAAGGAAAAGAAAATAAGCATTTTTAAACCTTCGGAGTGGCTTGGCTTATCTAACCCACTACTCAGAAAACCCAGCAAGCAATGGTTTCTTATGGACAACACATGTTGAAGGTTTATACCAATGAAGCCTATTAATCTATTGTTACTATTGCAGGACTAGTACAAGTGTCAGAGGTATGAAAAGAGGTACAGTACACAGGTTGCATTTTCTTAAGACTATTTTCTCTTCTCACCAGAGCCCAACAGAGTCTCATTTCCCCCCATTGTTTTCCCTTAATTGTTGCAGTTCTTTTTGCGATCAATTATGTGTGAGATCCAGCTGTCTGCCGTGATGCCCTTCAGGCAGCAGGTATGCGTTTCCCCAATAGACTCACGTGTCAAACATATCGATCTTTTTCCACGCCGCCAGCCGCCCGGCACCGCACAGGATAGCTGTCGCTGATTGGTGGAGAGGTACGTCTCTCGCCATTGGCAGCTGACAAACCGCAGGTGTTTGACAAATTTGTGGCGGTTGTACTGTGTCCAATAGAGCTATTCCGACCAACTTAAATCTACACAAACGCCAATTATTTATGCCACCGGGGGCCTGCTTTCACTGCCAAGTGAATGTCGTAGCTGACATTCAGTCTGCCACTTGGCTATAGGACTCGACCTTCACGCAATGTATGCTGGGATACCCCAGCGAAACCTGCTTGTATACTTAACATCTGCATGTGTGCATGGATTCTCTCATGGCCCATAGAACCTCTTATGAATATTTCTGCTAACTCGACTGAATCCATTTAAGCGTATTTATAATTCAGAGCATTGCAGGTGTTGAAGTCAAACTGAGACAGTGAGCTGGACTGCCTATGAAAAGCGTTGAATGTATTTCCTTGTCTCTATACCCTTCCCCGTCTGCTGTATCCTCTAATTTGATTCAGGATTTATCTTTCATCCTTTCTGCGCAACCTTTTCACCCTGCAAAAGATTAAATTAATTACGTTAAGTATATTAATTACTTCACTTAAGGCTGTTACTATCTAGTAGCGTGCCCATTTATAACAACTGAATTATTCATTCAGTGATTTGAGAAGAAATTTCTGCATCGAATGCTTGTTTTTAGGCCTCGATTATCTTCTTTTCCGAAAATGTGGGAGACGGTCTTCAGCCGTCTGACAGATGAAGTAGTGCTCAATCTCCTGTTTACTCACAGAGTTTCCCAAGACCGGAGAAGCGGCAGTCTGTGGCGGGAGAACGGCCGGCTTCACATGCCTGAGCTGATCCACTGAGCTAACGCACGCTCGGTGAAGCTGCCCCAGAGATGACTGAGGAGAGGCACCTATCAGTCGTCATGTAAGAAACAAGGCATGACTGTCAGGATGTGTTAAGCGGCTAGTCAGTGCCACATGCGGTCTAGAGAGGCCTGCTGGAGACTTAGCTTGTGTCTCTGGAAGAAGTGAGGATGCCTTGGAAGAAAGGGCTGGATACATCCGTCACTTCTGCAGGGCAACAAACTTTGATATGAAGAGAATGCTCTAAGTACACCAACTCTTTTAAATATGAATTAGATAGATAGATAGATAGATAGATAGATAGATAGATAGATAGATAGATAGATAGATAGATAGATAGTGAATAAAACAAAAAATCTCTACGCTAGGCTCCTCAGTGTTATATACTTGAATACTTATTTAATTTTTTTCTCTTCTTTGATTTTGGCTAAGTGTGCAGCAGCTACTTCATGGCCTTAACTCCGACACTGTGCACCACAATGTAGACTGAAGCATCTAGAATATCACTATAGCGCATTCTAGTGCATTTCACTCTAACTGTGGAAAGGAGCTGCTTCTGAATGAAGAGCAGCCAAATTGCAGGTTTCATGCAATCATTCATCTTTCCTAACAAGGTTAAATCTAACATGCGCTCAGGTTGTGCAGTTTATTCCATTCTCTGGTCGTGTTTTAAATAAAAAAATTTGGGACAGTTCTTTCGGGCCGGATCTTAAAAATGCGATAACTAGACATCAATACTTCTTAGGAATGATGCCAGTCTCAGTGGTTAATTCATTATTTTTCATGGATGAGCTGCTGTTACTCGTGTTGAATAGTTTTTTTCTTAACATTTTATACCTGTGCAAAGGATTTGCCCTACATATTGACCGACAGTATGACAGCTTTGATGAGTCACAGGCATTTACAGTTTATTTCTGCATGACAAACCATTTTCAGGTATTAACTAATCTCATTTTATATATTTCAATGTCATTGATGCGTTAGCTAAACTGAGTGCACAGAAAGTGTTTCTATGGCAATTTCTAGGGAGAAGGAATGGTTATTTGAGTTTAAGAAGTTTATTTTGTGCTTGTAAAATGAGACAGAATTTTCACCTAGATAAAGGTTTTACATAGTGTATGTGCTTGTGTATATTTACAAAGATGGCCATACTGCATGTGCTTGTGTATATTTACAAAGATGGCCATACTGCATGAGCTTGTGTATATTTACAAAGATGGCCATACTGCATGTGCTTGTGTATATTTACAAAGATGGCCATACTGCATGTGCT
>JAABNY020000040.1:6632746-6642968 GCA_015164015.2 Brevimyrus niger | reverse complement strand
AAGATGGCCATACTGCATGTGCTTGTGTATATTTACAAAGATGGCCATACTGCATGTGCTTGTGTATATTTACAAAGCCATACTATGTGCATGTTTATTGGACTGCAAGTGACAATATCTGATTCAGAGCCAATTTACTAAAAATTAAGCATGGAAACCAAAAATAAAAACTAATTTGTGTCAGAAAAGAAAGAGGGAAAAACCACACTATGCTAAGTGAAGCCAGTTTGTTTACTAGGAATGATATCAGTTAAAAAGAAATCCTTACTGGCACCCAAGATCGAATAGAATCGAACAAAACCTTACTTTTTCTTTTACAGCATTAAATGCACATTAAATGCAGCAGAGAGTACTGTCAGCTTTTTGCCATAATTGTTTTTCATAATTTCTTAAATCATTTATTACTCATGAACTTCATAGCTATTGTACATTATTAACTTATTACTAAATTATTAAATATTTCATCATCTAAATTAAAAGCAGTGTTACTTTGTTAAGATCAAAGTTAAATTATTATGTAACAAAGTTTTATTTTTTTTTACTGTAACAGGTATTCTTCAGTCATTACTAAGATGCATGTAGCCTGCCATTATATGAAATTATGATCTGAACTATATCATATATTATAAGACATTTTTACCTGAATATGCATCCTTTGCAATTTAACTGATTCAGTCCATTTCCTAAATTAGTTATGTTTGTGTGTAATTCTGGATTCTTTAAATGATCTTATTCTGAAATGTTAGAATATGTATCATTATGATACTTAAAAGAAAACACGAGACACAATGAACAAAACACTTTCATTTTCTTGAAAGGGTCCCCTGTGCAAAATGCTTATATTTCAATTAAATTAGGTACATTATAAGAGGTTAGAGCAGGACAAAATAACTATTGTGTTTTTGCAATGAATGGATACCCAATAGATCAGACACGGATGTGTTTTGAATTAGATGAATGTATTAATAAGACACAACGTATTAAGGAGATCGAAAAAAAGGAAAACATGAATGCTACTTAATTCCTGCTTCCTCTTGCATTGGCAGGTACTTCAAAGGGAAGTAGTTAAATTGCAAATGAAGTGAGAGCTTGGGAAAGATCTGAATTAAGATTAAGTAAACTGGGGATGAATAAAAACATTAGCGTCAAGACTGGGAGATCTGTCCATTGATATCTGTGTTAAGGGACATCGGTCCACACTCCGCAAATACAATGCAACGATATAATTAGCATCACTTATTAGTATTATTATTGTTTTCTGAGAAAACAGAATACATAATATGTAATATGTAAGATATAGTATAAAAACTGTATAAAGATGCATGATGGAATTTTAATGCAATACAACATAAATGCAACTAGGAAAGATGCTGGAATGACAAAAATGTTTTCCCTAGATATCTCCATTACCCCTCCCCCCATAAAATCCGTGCTCCTCCCACACCCCGTCTAAAATCTCTAGAAGTATTGGAGGGATGAACTAGAAATGTGAAGACCAATTAATATATTTGTTACCTAAATGCTCTGAGTGGTAGAGTTATGACACATAACTCGTGCACCTGAAACTGCACCTACGCATTTAGTGCATATTCCACTTACACGCCAATTTGCAGAGTCTTTCCACACCAATTCCCCACCCGATACGGCCATCACTGCTCCTCCCCGCCCCCCAGCCTCAATCTCTAGCCCCCCACAGTATACTTGATAGGTATCTAATGTTTCATACAGGGGGTGAGAAGCGGTTCGTCCACTGTCAATTTCACTGAATGGAAATTCCACAGTATAAACCGAAAATATCCATGCAGTTCCACTCAGGCATACCCTAACCCTATACCCTATACCCTTTTCCCAGCACTCAAAAAATCTAAATAAAAACCCATCTCATATTTGTTCAAAATGGAACAAAGTGTTTTATTTTTCAAATAGAGACCATGTAGTAATATGGATGGGTTTGGATAAAGATGCATCTAAGCTCTAATCCTCACATTTCCCAAAAGTCGTAACTGCACGACTGCACTGACATGTTTCCTGCACACAATAAAAAAGGACCTTTTTTTTTTTAAAGTATGTTCTTGGGAGAAGCTGCAATCAAAAAGAACAGTATTCATAATATTTGGCTCTTTCACTTACAATATACGACTTACTTGTCCACAAACTAACAAGGCATATTGGTGAATAAGTCTGCGTCTTGCCTAGCGGCTGAACGCACACTCCGAAACACGATTAAACGTAGGTCTTTACCCTCCTTTTAATCCATACACAAACACACATAAATATATCAGACACCCTGCCTCTCACTGAGTCTCCCACAAATGAACAGCAGCTCCCTGATACCTGTGAACGATACGCAGTGTTCCGGAAATCTGCTGTTTTGCTATTCAGTGGCGGTAAAATCAGGCAGCAAGAGGTTTTACCGCTGCAGTCCTGCGCCGCCCAGTTGGCAAATTTTACTGCCATCTTCTAGCCTTGGTACCCTAACCCACCCACCCAGGCTTGGATGGTGTCTAATTTTTAAAGCGGTCATGCAATCCAGAGATTGTGAATGAATCTATGTACCCTAACAGTGCTTTGGGAGTAGAATAAAACTAACAGAATGATCAGCATGTCAAAAAGCGACACGGGAGCCAGTAAAACGGTAACTAGGGGAGCGTTTAGGATGATTGCTGTGTCTGGGGAATTAAGTGACTAGTAGCAGAATTAGTTCTGTTGTGATGTAAATGAAACTCTTGACTCCTGTAGTCCAATTGCTTCAAGAGCAGTAAGCGTTTCATTTAGGGTGTTTAACTCTCTTTGTGTATTGTCAGAAAGGGGCTTAGGGTGGAATATGTTAAAATACAAGACAAATGATTTCAACTGTCGGGGCATACGCTATACAGACAAAAGTATTGGGACACATCTCTTGATCATTGAATGCGGGTGTTTCATTTAGACCCATTGCCACAGTGTATAAAATCAAACGCCTAGACATGCAGACAGGTTTACCAACATTTGTGAAAAAATAGGTCATTCTGAAGAGCTCAGTGACTTCAAGATGGTACTCTCATAGGATGCCACCTTGCAATACGTCAGTTTGTGAAATGCGACTGCAAATGGTATTATTGCAGATAGAAGCATCTAGGAACAACAGAACCTCAGCCACAGAGTGTCAGACCAGGTAGAGCAGGGGTGGGGGATCTTCTCCGCAAAGGGCCACTTTGTGGGTTTTTGCTGCAGCTCCCTAATTATATTACTAATTAGAGGACTGATTGGCTGAGGAGTCCTCACACTTGGGTTTGAACAGCTGACCTAAAGGTTACCCCAAAAACCTGCATACACACCGGCCCTTTGCAGATAAGATTGGCCACCCCTGACGTAAAGCAACAGAGTGTGGTCACTTAGGTGAATAGTATGTAAAAGCTGCCAACGCTCGGTTGACTCAATAACTGCGGGGTTTCAAACCAGGAGCAGCAGGAGCTTCATGGAATTGGCTTTCATGGCCGAGCAGCTACATGCAAGCCTCACACCACCAAGTGAATGGACCAAGTGTTGGACAGAATGATGTAAAGCAGACTGCCACTGAACTCTGAAGCAGGGGAGACAAAGGGATAATGGTACGCGGTTGTTTTTCAGGGCTTTGGCTGGGCCCCTAAGTTCCAGTGAAGGGAGCTTGTAATGTTTTAGCATACCAAGACATTTTGGGCAATTCTATACATCCAACTTGGTAGAGAACAGTTTGGGGAAGGTCCTTCTCTGTTCCAGCATGACTGTGCCCCAATGCACAAGGCAAGATCCATAAAGACATGGTTGGGTGGGTTTGGTGTGGAAGAACTTGACTGGGCCTCACAGAGTCCTGACATCAACCCGACCGGACATCTTCGGAATGAACTAGAATAGAGACTGCAAGCCAGACCTTCACATCCAACATCAGTGCCTGACCTCATAAATGATTTCTTGGACGAATGGGCAAAAAATCCCAGAGACACACTCCAAAATCTTGTGGAAAGCCTTGCCAGAATAGTGGCAGCTGGTATAGCTACTAGGGGGGGGGGGGGATTCCATACTGATGCCTATGGATTTTGAATGGAAAGTCATAAGAGTTGCTATAGATGCAATGGCCAGGTGTACCAATACTATGTCCATATAGTGTACCATCATTACTCCAAGATTTGTCCATATAGTGCACCACCTTCCAAATTTTATACCATGGTATATGGTATTTTCACAGTATTTTAAAAAGCAGTATTTCCTGATGTAATTTGCCAGGCAGAGGGGTTTGGGTATTTTCAAACAAAAGAACCATAGTAGACACCATATGTTGGCAGATGGTGGCCCGGAGGGGCAGATCTGGCCCACCTAGAAAAATATTAGGTTTCCTGAAAGACGCTTCCCTTTTAATTTTTTTGTTAAAATTGTAAGACGGTATCTCAGAAAAGCTATCTGATATATACAGCTATTTAAGTAAAATAAATACACTGGTCCCTTATTTAGCACTGTCGAAAAAGACTGGGCCGCTGATGAAAGAATTTTCCATAAACTGGAATATGGGATTACTGTAATGCCACTGTAGGAGCCATATTTGTCAGTCACAAGATGTGTCACAAGGGTGCAGGGGAGGGTAAATGACCTGTTCACACGTGTTCATTGACAGAGTGCATGTCAGCAGGGACTCAAAACCTTTCTGTTAACCGTGTTATATGACTTTATTTGCTGTACTCATTCATGTAAACACATTTGGGTCGGTGCGATAGGCGCACAATGGTGTGTTTTGCGAATGGAGGGCAACAGGGATGGTAAAGAGTTAATAAACTCAATACCAAGTCAATAGCATTAATGAGTAAGTTTCCTCCATACATGAAAAGAGGTGTGTGGTGGAATCTGCATCTGCACTGCATCAGCTGCAAAGTGGCACTGCTAATGGAGTAGCGTGCACTGCATCAGCTGCAAAGTGGCACTGCTAATGGAGTAGCGTGCACTGCATCAGCACTGCTAATGGAGTAGCGTGCACTGCATCAGCACTGCTAATGGAGTAGCGTGCACTGCATCAGCACTGCTAATGGAGTAGCGTGCACTGCAACTACCCAAGCCAATAGCCAGCACCCCACCACACAGCTGTGCCTCATCCACCTTCCTGAAATCAATATGCCTAAAGAAGAATGTCTGTCTGTGTATATATATATATATATATATATAGATATATAGATATATAGATATATAGATATAGATATACACAGAGCGAAGCGTGGGGTCCAAGTTCAGACTCCCTTTCTTTCCTCAATGAGCCTTGCCCCTTGACAGGTAATTGTCTGCACCGTTTTCTCTCGTCTCCTGTGTCCTCCACACCGGTGGAGGATGTGGACACATGTGGATGCTGGGGCTGTGGCCGGCAGGACCTTACTCACAGTGGGCAAGGTGGCCAGACTTTCTATATGTTCCCGATAATAATGAAGAGGTCCCTGAAATGGGGGCAGGAGATCACTGGCGGACCTGGTCAGCCTGTGGCTGCAGGCACATCAGCGCAGATGTTGCAGTGTTGCAGGCAATCTGAGGGTAGTAGCCAGGGGCTTCTACAAGAATTCTATTAGCCGTGGCAAAGAATAGCTTTTCTTCCCAAATGTGAGCCAGCTGAGGTCATTAATGGGAGCCAGTCATGCGAGATTATGGGTGGGGCAACTTCTGACAACTGGTCCAAAACAAGAGTGCTGAAATGTCTGCAGTTGGTTAATGTCCCTCACGTCAACCAAGTTCAACAGCTACCTGTATTTTGACCAGAGTGGCCGTAATTTCTGGGCTCTGGAGGCCACACTATGACAATACAGTGAAACCTCGGTTCTCGAACTTAATCCGTTCTGGACTCCGGATAGAATCCTAAAAAGTTTGAGTTCTGATCAAATAAGAAATTATAGAAAACCAATTAATTGGTTCCCAGCCCTCTAACATTACACTTAAGTATGTTTTTTTTTTCATGTAAACACAACATGAACAGGAAAAAAAAAGGAGAGCATTTTTTCCTTAGTGGCTTCCAAAACGATAAAGATCTTATCTCAACATTACCCCTGTCCTGTACTGATCGTCCTCTCCTGCCGTGTGCCACGCCCCCTCGTTAACCTCGTGTGGGATCCCCATGTGATCAGCTGTTTCTGGTTGTTGTCATTAGTCCTCTGTATTAAGTCTGCGTTTCAGTTTGTTTCCCCTGTCCAGTCATTGAGTGTGTTCAACTTGCTTACAGCTGGCTTAAAGCAACGCATTTTGATCCTGATGCAATGCATTACGGTTCGATGTATTGTGACCTCTCACCCGGCTGCACAAACTGGAACCGCCTCCGTGACGACACCCCTTTGCTTTTATTGGCTGAAGAATGTACTTGCACGCATGACGTATGTATCCCAGGCAGTTCCGATGCGCTATTCCGCTATTTCTCCCGAATATCACGTAAAGCAGTGAGAACTGGTTTTCAGTCAATTTACCTGGTAAAATAAAGTTAAAATAAATGACATAAATGCTCTAATAGTACACATAAGTTAGTGGTTTATTTATTGTTAGTTACCATAATGTTGTGCTGCTTTATTTGGTTAATCGTCCAGTTTGTGAAGAAGGCATTCAAGTAAGAATTACATTGTAGTATGACTCATTTCATGGTACAATTTATATTCTCGCGTACAATTTATATCAGGTCAGCGTTCACGATTCAACTTCTGATATTCAGATCGAGTTCTAGTTCAAACTGGTTTGTTCAACTTTCAAGAAATTCGAGTTCTAGTGAGTTCGAGAACCGAGGTACCACTGTATAAAGTTCACAACGGGAAATCTTTTAAGTGACCTACCTTTAAGAATATTAATTTCACATAATACAGCTTGCAATACTAAAGAAAGCTCTCTCCTAGAAAAAAAATCTTTAAATAAATGAATAAAAGTTTAAAATTCTCAGTTGGTTTAATTATATTTGCATGAGGACTGAGTGCTTTTTAGGTCACTAGAAGATAGGACACTGGTGGCATTTTTTCTCACATCAGCAGTGACCTGAAATGTAAAGATGAGTCATACTTTGGACACTTCGATATTCACAGGACCCGCTCTGAACTTAAGCCACACAGAGACGTCACATGTCGTTACAACCAGCTCTCTCCGATGCTTAATATTCTAGCTTTTTAGTTCCTATCAAGTCTTATTCCATAAGTGACTATAGGAGAATTTGTCACCCAAATCCTTCTTTGTGCATTCATTATGTGTCACAAAAATGAAAAGAGCAAATGCTGTGTTTGCTTCAGCACTTAAAACATGCATCAGTACTTAAAATCGCTGCACATTCAGTCTGCTTTTGAAGTCTCAGATTTAGGACTCCTTGTGCTCAAATGCGTAGAAACATATAATCACCTTTTAGATGAAGCCACCAAGGCCAGGGAATGGTTAGAACTTTACATTCTCTTGGAAGGAGGACACTTTTGGGCAGCGATTTTTGAATCTGCATTCAAAATGTATCCACCTAACTTCTTATGCCTTAAAATATTGACCCTGACCAAACTCATATTATATTAGCAGATTAATGTTACAGACCTCATAGAGTGAATATAAGGGAACTGTCACAAGAGTTCCGGGTATAGCAACTTTCTGCACAGCAACTTTATTCATAGTAGCTTTAAGCACAGCAACTTTATGCACAGCAACTTTATTTATAGCAGCTTTATGCACAGCAATTTTATTCGTAGCAGCTTTATGCACAGCAACTTTATGCACAGCAATTTTATTCGTAGCAGCTTTATGCACAGCAACTTTATGCACAGCAATTTTATTTATAGCAGCTTTATGCACAGCAGCTTTATGCACAGCAATTTAATTTATAGCAGCTTTATGCACAGCAATTTTATGCACAGCAGCTTCATGCACAGCAGCTTTATGCACAGCAACTTTATGCACAGCAACAACTTCATGCACAGAAGCTTCATGCACAACAACTTTATGCACAGAAGCTTTATTGCATACAATCCATGTTATATTCTATGTATTTACATATAGGGTTAGTTTGAAGTGTGACATAATTTCGGAGTTTTAATGATTCAAGTGAAAGACCTCTACTTGGCTGTCTATTTATCACCCCCCCCCCCCATTGGCTATATATATATAAAGCTCAGCATGACACGTAATAGCTGCATTTGTCATTTTGCCGATTTTACATTCCTCATAAGTGCACATGTAAAAATATGTACAATCACTACACAGTATATGTCTTGGAATAATTCTATGTGTCTAGATGTGCCCATAAACTCAGTGTCTCAGGTGAAAATGCAGAAAAACAGCCAAGGACGGCGCTACATGGAGCGTCTTTCATTCGGAAAATGCTTTCTTTGTCACGGGTAATGGAGATCGTGTAAATATGGAACCGACGACCTACAACAGATAAATGATAATGTGGGCCTGTGGGGAAGCAGGCAATTTACAGGCACCAGGACTTTGGACTTGGATGCCTAAGATCAAAGAAAGAAAAAAAACATATATTCAAACATATAAAATAAAGAGAGTGTGATGATCATCTACCATGGTCACCTGATTGTACCAAGAAGGCTCCCCTATTCATTTTTTGATGAATATGTTTACGTATATAATATTCCTTGGCTGCGATGGGTTTGCACCTTGTCTTGCACCCATCGCATCCAGACCTCTGTGACCCTGCAGTAGAAAAGCAGGTATGGAAGATGGATGGGTGGATGGATGGAATATTCCTTTGGTAAAATCATTACACAATTTTTCAGGCAATATTTCTCCATTCGCTGAA
The DNA here is from genome assembly GCA_015164015.2 of Brevimyrus niger. NCBI lineage: Eukaryota > Metazoa > Chordata > Actinopteri > Osteoglossiformes > Mormyridae > Brevimyrus > Brevimyrus niger. The sequence goes on along the minus strand of JAABNY020000040.1, from coordinate 6,634,222 downwards.
TCAAGGGTACATCTCAAATTGATGTTAAGGGAAATACGTTTGAAAACAAGCTATAAGACAACGCCTTCTTTTATGTTATGTATTCTTAATTATCTTTCCTCACGAACCACTTAATGATCAAATACTGTAGCACAGAACAACACAGCTTTTATTTAATTTATAGTGTGTCTTCGAAACTACAGCACATTATATTAAAGTGACTGCTTATAAAGTGCTGAGGCAACACGGGTCATTTTACTTCATGAAATCCCCATATTCACTAAATTAAATAATCCATTTATCAACATATAAGTGATGCAATGATAAATGTCCATAAATCATCTGACAAATATAATTTTCAAGCAAGAGTGCAATTCCATTTCTTTAAAACCCCGTTTTTTCCATATTTTTGCCTAACTGTCGGTAATAATAATACGCCAGTAAATATACAATGATAAATCTGAAAATTCCACACAGATTTGGACAAACAAATTTCAACAGCAAAACTACTGTAGATAATTGGCATACAGTATAGGCTGGGTCACACACTATCCTTCACCTGTCTAAGTTATAAAAATAAGCAGAAATTGCAATAGACTGTATTACTGCTATGAACAATGAAAACTGTTTTACCATTAGCTGGCTTGCAGAATCTAGTTTCTAATCATTTTCAGAAGATGGCAAAAACAGCCAAATGCCTGTCAGAAATGCACTGGATTTAAGTGACAACACGCACCGGGAGAACGTTCACACGGCAGATGTTTATGAACTCCTTTGAGAAATCGGCTGTCTGACAAGGACACGACACTTTTTCCAAATCTCAAAACATCAATGCTGATTTAATTAAATATAAAATAAGTAACATTTCTTAGCATTAATATAGTGTTTAGCTGGTAAAACAACGCAATTTGTCTGTTGCATATGAACAGCCATCCTTTGTAGTCAGAAACCATGTTTATGTTCCATGCCTGGTAATAAAATAATCTAAAGAACTATTTTGAATTTCCATGCAGCATAATGACAACCAAAATATCTACTGAGGACAAAATACACAATCGTGTCTTGCAGTGCCACTTTCGACTGATTTAGAGAAATCTACTTAATCTCAATTTAATAATTGTACTTTTCATCTTCAGTCCTAAGAACAAAACATTTATAGCTTTAATGGGTCATAGAAATGGGGCAACATATCACCACCAGGGTGGAAAGGAAAAAGAGAAAAAAACATCAAGTACTTTTTGACTTAAGTCATTTGTACTACTGACTGCACCAATTGCCACTGAATAAGACGTTTATTCACTCTGCACACTTTGAATAATGATAGAACAAAGAGGGAAAAAGCCAAGGTTCACAGGTGTATCTGGGCAGTCAGGTGTATCTGGGTAGTCAGGTGTATCTGGGTAGTCAGGTGTATCTGGGCAGTCAGGTGTATCTGGGTAGTCAGGTGTATCTGGGCAGTCAGGTGTATCTGGGCAGTCAGGTGTATCTGGGTAGTCA
>JAABNY020000040.1:6598344-6608849 GCA_015164015.2 Brevimyrus niger | reverse complement strand
TGTGTGTGTGTGTGTGTGTGTGTGTGTGTGTGTGTGTGTGTGTGTGTGTGTGTGTGTATGTGTGTGTGTGTGTGTGTCTGTATAATGAAACTAACGACGAGCAAAGTGTTTCAGAAATGTGCACCGTGCTTCATTATTAGTCAGTTTACGCCAGAAAATAAGAATCTTTTGTTTTCCAAAACGGTGCAGCTCACGACCTTCTGTACCCATCAGTTTTAAAGACTGCGATTTACTTTCTCTTACATCATCATGACTTTCTACACATTACCATGTTGGCTTTCCCTTATCTCTGGCCATTTCTCCTCAGTGCAAAGCCTCCTTCTCCTTGTGGCGTACATCTTACGCATGTGTGTATATGCTACTCGCTGGCAGCAAGCTTGTGGAGGAAAAAGAAACAAGACATAACAAAACATTTATTACTGAATGAAGGAGACCAGCTGAGGAAGTTCACAATCTCAACTGGGCTTGAATTCTTAAACAGACACTCGTCAGTAAAATGAGAACATGGTCAGAAGGCATTGCGGGCTCAGACTCTACTGCTCTTTCTCTGTTACACCGCGTGTACAAAAGCACTTCAGGTTATCATTACGAAAAAATGGGAGAATGGGAAAAAATCCAATATTTATCCTAAAAATGGCCAAAAACACACATGATTTTCCAAATGAGAAAAAAATCTATTGTAAATTAACTAAATGGCAGTTTGCCTACTGCAGAAAAATTGCTCAAAATTATGCATCATAATGAATATGGTGGATGCCTTTTGCTTTTATTAGGCCCACAAGCAAATTGGCTTCACTGCTGAATCGTCCTGCTCTGTGGAATACAATGATAAACTGTGTGAGATTTATCTTAACCTGCTGTTTACTATTGAAATATTAGGCAACTATGCGATGCAGGTTTTGCAAAGGGAAGTGGAAGACGTGGAGGCCAAATCTGTCACGGTGGCTTCACGCTTTCTGGACTGCTGGTCAAAAAACTCTTGTATAGGGTTTACATGTTACAGGTTGACGTGTTCTGCCCATGCTGGTTTCCACTGGATACTTAGGTTTCCTCCTGTGGTAAAAACGCATGCAGTTAGGCTGCTCAGCGTCACTGAATTACCCATAATGCATCGGTGCATGTATGTGACAGCCGGGCGGCGGTGTGGGGCGCTGCTCAGCGTCACTGAATTACCCATAATGCATCGGTGCATGTATGTGACAGCCGGGCGGCAGAGTGGGGCGCTGCTCTGCGTCACTGAATTACCCATAATGCATCGGTGCATGTATGTGACAGCCGTGCGGCGGCGTGGGACTGAGCAATGCTGCCTCACGTCTCTAAGACCGAGGCTTGAGTCTCTGCCACGCCTGCATACGTGAAGTTGGCATGTTCTCCACGTGCCATCGCTTGTTTCCTCTGGGTTCTCCAGCCCCCCCCCTTCACAAAGATGCTAAGGTGAACTGAAGTTACCCGATAAATGGTGTGTGAGAGTGTGCCCCGCGAGGGGGGCGGTGCCCGCAGTCCCGCGACCCTGCAGAGGATGAGCGGATATGCGTGATGGATGGTTCTGTGCTTGAAAGTGTTTGTGCCCTGGAATCCTGTCCGGGCTGAACAGCAGCCTTATGCTGTCTGGAATAGGCTACGGCCCCCGTGCCAACAAGCCTGACCAGGGAAAGTGCCCGGAAGAGGCGCCTATTATTGCAAGTTTAAAAGTACATTTACACACAAATTGATATTTTTGTGCCAAGGCGGGATAGGAACTACCTGAACATTTGCCTCGGTAATCAGTTGTAAGGAGAACGTAGCGTTATGAAAATTCCAGAATGTCAGCAAAACATCAGAGGGAATTATGCTGATTCTTGCAGACATACAGCCTAACCTTTATCAGGGCTGATAACATAGCTTTGTGAAATGAATACCTAATAATACACATGTATATGGTGAGTCCTGCTAAACCATGTGTCTGAGATGCTGTCATTACACTTTGGCCCACGTTATAACTGGTAACAGTAAATGTATTTTCCAAGCTTGAAGCGTATTAACTCACTCATACCATAGTAAACACTCGCCTTACACATTTGTAACTAAAGACGTTATTTTCGTTTTTCCGCATTTATTAGCAGAACTACTTTCTTCCACCAATGATTAAATATTCTCTTACTTTTTAAATTGTGTTCCAAGTCTTTTAAATAATGTTAGAGATTGTAATAGTGCATTGACTTGCTAGTGTGGATTGCTTGGCCAAGACTGCATGTGTGATTAAAGGAATGTTAATCAACATCATTCTGTCAAATCAGATTTGAGAATTCAGCAGTGCTGGCATGTAATCATACAATGTTGTTTATATATTTGTTTATGTATATTTGTGTTTGTCTGCATAGAATTTTTTCATTCAGGGGCCTTGTTTTCAGGACTTTTGGATATTCATAGAATTCATAACTACAATCAGCAGATAATCAATCGGAAGACAATCAGTCTCCTAATCTGTTGTAATCCAACATGTTTATCAGTTAATAACATGCTTTCCTGAGCACAAACGCCATGCTGCAGCGGCTGTCGCAATAACCTGAACAACACATGCAAAACACATCTTTAAGTTGTTTTAATGATATTTAAATGAACAGGTTATGCATTTGCTCATTTGCATAATCATCCTTGGCAAATACCCCGCAAAATTAGAAGCTGTGGTGCACATAAATTAATACCAGACTTGTATTAATTTTCACCTCTTCCTAAACACAACGTTCCCCTGAACGTGCTCGTCAAATATCATTGCTGGAACTAAAATGACAGGGAGCTAAATGAAATAAAGTCACACAGCTGCAAACAACACATCCGCTTACTCTGTATCGCTGCAAGTTTCAGAGAAAATTGTTGCATTTTTATATTATAATTGTAAATTATATAATCAGATCAAATGATTAGTTTCAGCTAGTCAAAATCACTGAGTTCCAATTAGAGTTTCTTATTTCATATCGATATACTATTGTGATAATTCTGTTATCGTAATGTGCGTTCTTAAATAATAGTTCATTATAGTTTTTTTTTTCTTCCACAGGTTTCTCAACTGCTCTTGCACATTAGTGTTTATAGACTCAAAAACCTTTAAGGTCCTGCTGTCAATGGAATCCCTCTTCCACTTCAAGAAGACCTATTGACATTTTTAAGATGTCTAGATGCCTTTACTTCCCATGTTTTGTATGGGGGATGATGTCAGAATCTAAAGTGTACCATGTTAAAAAAAATATAAGCATCAGAGACTTTAATCGTGGGAATATTTTGCATTCCTCCTACCACCAGCCATCAACCGTAATGTGTATCCAATATAATTCCAAGACATGCACGAAGGGAAATGTATCTTGCATTTGCACAAATGATTCCACACACTCTAATACAGTGAGCTTTGATCCAATGCTGGTACAGCTGCAAGGAATACCGTGTCTATTATTTGATATAGAATAGGGGATCATCTAAAAAAAATAGTCGCTCTATGTCCTGAGGAAAAGAGTTGTATGTTCCTCGGAACCTTATCGAGGAACGGGCGAGGAGCCAGCCACAAGTCACTGAGCTGGGCTACAGTATCTCTCAAATCAAGCCACCACCAGCCACTCCATTTATTAAACTGCATTTTCCGATACGGTCAACGTAATTAATAACGTAAAATGATGCATTTTGGTAAATTGCTTTTTTGTGCACCAATACCTTTGAAATTATTTCGCGGAAAAATTATTACAATACCTGCAGGAATATGTAGATTTTGACAATCCAATGCATTTATTGTTTCTCTGATAGAAATCGGTTTTGTAACTGCAGTAAGGAACTCCGGGGTGTACGTTATGCTAATGAACGTGAGGCCGTGGCTTTATATCTTCCTAAAACTCCGGAACTGCAGGTATTCTTGCATGACGCGTCTTCTTTAGCCTTGCAGGCAAATAACCAACCAAATGGCCAAACAGACAAATAAGCCAATGAAAAAAGGACACCGCATATCAGGATGTGCTTAACTCTTTTCTATCAGGTATTAACAAAAGAAGAATCCAAGCGTCCTATATATCCTTGACCTTTAAGATGTCGAGAGTTGTTCCTGCCATTCTGCTGACTCACAATAATATTTACTACATAAGCACCTCCCTTGCCTCTGCTGGACACCAGCTAAGCTACAGCTATCTTCAAGGTCCCAGCACTGGATGGATAGTCCTCAGAATTCTGCTGACTCTTACGTCAAAGTATACTGAGGTTACTGATAAACTGCCAGAACGTCCTACTCCATCGAAAACAATAATGCATTTTGTCAATCGTAAACTTTAACAATCATCACAGAAATCCCACACACATGCATCTGTATGGAACCCTTCTTCTCAAAATGCAAAATATTATAGTTCACTCAGTGAAATATATATATAATTTTAATAGATAACTCAACTATAGTAATTTTACATACATACGACTGCATATTTAATTCATATTGAACTGAATTATAATAATAATATATAATATACTCTTGAGGAGGTGACCTCCTCTTTCCAGCTAATGGTAAATACAGGCAAATTGTCCATTTTATAACCATGATGTGGATAATTTGCCTTAAGTGTGAGAAGGACGGGCACAATGGCTTCCCGTTTCATGCTTGTGTATTTCCATATGTTCCCACAGCTCCCGAATCCATCCATCACACTCCACTCTGGGCGAGACAGCTGTCCTGAGCTGAAAAATGTTCACAGTCCAGCAGTCCATCAAATTACATCTAATGGTTTCGCAGACAAAACGGGACGCAGCAGAGATGTAATTCTGGAAAGTCTTTTGACCCTTAAGGAGAGTCTACGGCACATGATTATGTGACAATGAAAAAAGGGCCATTATGAAACCAGTAGATGCCGAGGTTATTTCATAAGTACAAGTCGAATCTGAAAGTGTCACTGGACAGAAACGAGAAAGCTATGATTTGCTGTTTTTTTTTTTCTTTTCTTTCTTTGTGTGGGTGGTTGTATGTGACATAGAACTAGTCAGAAACCTGGAGTTGCTATGCGTGTATGTGAGCAACGTTTCACCAAGACTTTCAAATACCATGTTTGACAACAGATTCAAGAAACATGCGATCGGTTACATTCTGCACTAAACCAGAGAAAAGAATTCGAAATCGAAAAAGGCAGCACGGCAAATTATCGCAATTTTATCACTGTTACAAAACATGGGAAGGCAGTGTTTAAAGAGAATGCAAAATCTCTGTGGGTCCGGGCAAGAAAAAGAAAGGAAAAAAAAACATAGACAAGTGAGTCATTATATTATCAGACCTATATTTAAAGCTGAATGCTCATTAATATCATTCATTAACTGGGAATATTTAAAGCAGCATAATTCAATGGAAGACCCTCCCAATAATATCCCTATAAAAATGCAAGCCTTTTTCTAACTGGAGAATAATGTTTGGCGGCTTATTAAACATCTCTCTGTGCTATCAGTAGATTCAGCAACAGCAATTTAACATCAATGAAGCACTTTACATTGGCTGTTGTAAATTACCTTGACATGGATATGTCTCTCACTGAGAAAAAGGTCTTTCTGTTCACATCCTGTATATGCAAAATGTGTAGAACACAACTCACACTGGAATACTATCATCGCAGACCTGCTCATATATTTGATGTAAAAGCAATTTTCTCAAACAAGCTGTTCACCCTGTTGATGTAAACGTATAACAGCTTTAGACAATGAAACTCACAGAAGGTGCTTATTGTTCAAGGATGCTTCAAATATGAATTCCCCATCTCGCAATGATAGTTAACCATACAATTACAATGTCAAATGGCCAAAAAAAACCACAACTACAGAGTTACTATAAAAGAGTAATTGACACCTGAATCTAGTTCCGCAACATCAGTTCTGCTCCAAGATGTTATGAGGCTCCATCATATGCAAAGTAAATTTAATGCACAAAATTATCAACTTTTTTATTTCACCTTCATTATCGCCACATACTCAGCGGAGATTATATAATATCCATTTCTGCAAAATCAGTTAACCATGCTTTTCTTTTCTATATGTTATGTCTTATAAATTGCTTGCAGTTCCGGGTGGGACGCAGTGGTGTAGTGCTTCTGGAATCTGGGTTTGAGTCCGGGCCGCGGTTACGCATCTGGAGTTTGCATGTTCTCCCTCCGTCTCAAAAAGCATGCTGAGGCTGATGGGAGTTACCAGATTGTCCATAGGTGTGAGTGAATGGTGCGTGAATTTGCCCGGTGATTGGTTGTTCCCTGCCTTGTGCCCACGGCCTCTGGGATCGGCTCCAGACTGGGCGCAACCCGGAACAGGACAAGCAGTTGCAGAAAATGGATGTGTGACAATCCTGTTTACATCTATCTTTAGCTGTGGCTAAATTGGATTTATATGCTATTGAGGCCCTATAATATTAAAGGGATCTGACTTTAAGTGTATTCCTTTTGCCTAATCTATTTTACATAGTATAGTATATTATGGTGATATTTACTTAAACAATTATCACACACCTTTGAATTATGTTTCTAGTTCATCAGTAAACAGAATAACTGTCTTATATTTGATTAACATCCATCCATCCATTTTCTGCACCCACTTGTCCTATTGAGGGTCGCGGTGGTACAGAGCCTATCCCACAAGTTGTGGGTGCAATGCAGGGAATAACAAAGGATGGGGTGCCAACCCCTCGCAGCATTCAATGAACAATGCAAGAATATTTCTCATTGATTCGTCAGAAACATAAAGATGAAATCACCCTTAGCTGTGACTCACGCATCTAAACCAGATCTTCGGAACCAAATGCATTTGCAGGTTTCGCCCCATTTGCCAAATTTTGGAGCAATAAAGGGTTGCGGGGACCCTGGAGACTATCGAAAGATTGACAGGCTCATAGGGGCTGGAAGATGTTTGGCGCTCAGGGCTCTGCAAGTCTAAACAACCAACAGCCTTTACTGAAGTTTCCATGTATAATCAGTAGATATCATCAGTTTAAAACAAGACAACGAACATTAAAAAAACACGCCAACTACAACCTCTGTAAATACATCAGCAGTTTGAACTGCATCCTTGAAATACCGATTGCCACGGTAACGGATGACAGAAACGTAGCGCCGCCAAATGGAGAGCTATCGATTGCTGCGACATATCAAATGACGACTGCAAACCATCGTATTTCGAAATTACAAAATGTACTTGCGCTGCTTGGTGAAACGCTGCCCTGCAGCAATCTGACTCTGCATCACTGCCAGGCAGCCATTTCCCCAGCACTGCTGGACAGGACGGAACCGGACATGTAACACGAGGCGGACGCACCCTAGACGGCAAGAAGATCCATCACAGCTCATTCGCACACAAACAGAAGAACAAGTAACAGGAGATTCAAACCACACAGATGAAACTGGAGGTAATGCTACGATGCTACTCACTGAATCACCGTCCCCCCATAGATGACATATAAAATATGCTATAGCTCAATACTAACTGGAGAGATAAATGAAAGAAAGGATGCAGTCTCTTACTAAATTATAGAATAAAAATGCTTTCTTTATCAGAATATAGGAAGTCGTACATGTAAGTTCCATCCATCCACCAGTCCATATACTGTATAATTTGTATTATACAATAATCCCACGTTTTCACCGATAAAATGTCATTTTTTGTGTTTTAAACAAATGTCATAACATGTGTGTCATAATCGCTATAAATGCAATGAGGGTGATTCACAAGCAAAGGTATATTATGTGGTAAACATGGTATTTGTTTACAGTCAGTTCAGTCAACATATCTGTGAGTCATGGTGAAGACTGCAGAATGAAATATTAATGAGTATTTTGTAAAGAACTAATTTCACCCTTATTACAACAAGGGCACAGCCCATTCTGCTTCTTAATGAATCATGAGTAATATGTAGACTCTTATTTTGTAACGTGTGTTTCTGTGATTGTGACATCTCATAATAAATTACATATAAATTTCTGAAAAGTGTGTCTATATATAAGGGGAAAATTTACATTAAATACAGTAATATGTGTTCATAATGGTATGGATTTAAGAATTAAATAGGTGGACAATTAGAATCCTATTTATCAGTCATTATTCCGTCTCTAGAACAGGCATCAGAATACTGGGATGAGCAACTTAAGCCAAAATGAAAAGCACTCCTCTCAGTGTTACTGCTACAACATAAAGGCTATTCTTATAAATGAGATGCTCAATTGATTAATTTGTAACACACATTACACTGAATCTGTACAACAGTTTGGCAAGTTCTCTCCATTCAAGAAAACTCAGTGAGAATTCAGGAAGTATCAATCTTCCACAGTATCTTGGTCTGGTTTATGTTTGTCCACTGGGCTAAGAAAAGAGGACAAACTCAAGACAGAACCCTTGGCCTGGCAAGTCAAGCGAACATAGCGAAGATGGTGTTCTTGACCTGACTAGTCAAGCGTCGGCCTAAGCTAAAAAAGCCACGAGTTCCTCCCCAGGCCTGACCATACATTGCAATTTGGCTTAGAAAACAGTAGAAGAATTTAAAAACAATGCATCACTGAAAACATCCACTCTCTCTTTTTTCGCATATGGTGTTATGACAGTGAAATTATATGAAATATACGGATAAACACCATAAAAATTAGATGTTGCATTGTCGTTTAGAAATTGGTTGTATAAAGTGCATCTTTGTCAGTTTTCACAAGCATAAAAATACTTTGATTTCCAAATGCACGGATTTTCACTATAGAACTGAGACTATGCACCAATCCCATTGCATGGATATTCCAGTGACCAAAGTTTCAGTTAAAACGTCATACCGTAGGCTATAGTGGATAAGCCACAGATATTTGATAAGACTACATGAGCTGGAATGTTTTTGGCAAAAGAATATTTGAATCCCATGTTAGTTTTACATGGTATGTTTACATATTTCAGCTTTGGTTGTAACGGCTGTATTTACTGTCATTATTGTACATTGATGAAAACGGCCTGTAAACCCAAACGGACAATAACTAAATTGCAGAGAAAACTCTTGAGTCTGGTGTTTATTTACTGTCATGAACATTAACTTTAATGAACCTGTTGATATTTTTGAGCTATACGATTGTTCTATTGTATATCCAAAAAGGGTATATTAATTACAGTACCTCTTTTAAAGTCTTATAGTTTCGACATATTTTGATATTATTTTTTGCAGTTGGATTTCATTTTATTATTAAGGACAGTTGTGAGACCTTGTAAGCTGCCAAAATGGTTTGTGAAGCATAATTTTTTTCATCCTTCTTGCCCAAACTGTGGAGCATTACTTTAAAATTACATCATCCATCCATTCATCTTCAATATCGCTTCACCAGGACTGGATCTCAGTGACCCTGGAGCCTGTCCCAGAATGCATAGGTCATGTGGCAAGGGACACCGCCATTCTATCACAGTCTAAGATGGCCTAAAGTGTATCTTCTACCCTGAATATTATATAGAAGAGGGGACATTCTTGACAATTTATTCTGTCAAGCTGTCTTTAGTAAAAATAGGAAAAAATATTGTTAAGAAAATTATCTTACACATACATTTTTAAAGCCTGTGTCTATATTATTGTCTGCAGTCTATGTGACACACTTAAAGTCATTCCCTAGGGAAAGAATTTCAACACAGAAATTGTTCCTCATCACATATTCATTCCTGCGGTCCAAGAGGGATTAGTCACGGTACGGTTCATCTGGAATTGTTTCGCTTCTTGTTTTCAAAACGCACATGCTTCTTTTCTTTCTGACAATGCAATTTTCAATTATTCAGTCCCAGTGGGAGTCATGCACATTTCAAAAATCAATTTGTATAGATATTTACAATAAAACGAAAATCAGCTGCATGTTTAATGTGTAGAAGGACGTAATCATACATCAGTCCAGGGCCACCTAATTATATGCCTAAATCATTTTGATATGCTTTAATTAGTACATGCACTTATAATCACAAAGGGAGAAAAGTAAAAGAATGTCTAATTAAATGTGTGATTAAAAGACTTTCCAGGACCTAGTGAGGGACAGCTCCGGTCTTAACAATTAATCTGTTCTAACTTCCCCCTCTCGATACGATTCCCATTCCGGAATTTACCTAAAAGCTTCTGTGAAGTGTCCACAAAGGCAATCCAGGTACTGTTATATATTACATGCACACCATAAGACATGTTAGGTCAATAACTAGTCATCTTGTGTCAGTGATAAATACAGGCAGAGCCATAAATCTAGAAAGTATGACACATGCCTGTTATGAAGGCAGATTTTTTATTTTTTTTTTGCAGAACAGAGATGTTTTAATCGTCCCCGTGAGGACATTGTCTTTTCGCCTATTTCATCTTGCTCTCCATGAGACACCCAGACACACATACAGGTGAGGCTGAGCTCGGAGGGGGGGGGGGGGGGGGTTCACAGCGCAGGGGCAGCCAGGGTTTGGTGCCCCTGGGGGAACCAGGGTTAAGGGCCTTGCCCAAGGGCCCACCAGCACCCTTAGTTTGCTGGCTATGGGATCCAAACCGGCGCCCTCCT
>JAABNY020000040.1:6570936-6594063 GCA_015164015.2 Brevimyrus niger | reverse complement strand
AGATAGATAGATAGATAGATAGATAGATAGATAGATAGATAGATAGATAGATAGATAGATAGATAGATAGATATACATAGAGCTACAGTGACTGTGTGTTCCTTGAGAAATGTAGCTTACCTACTTCGCCTTACTTTTCCTTTCCAATTACTGTGGAAAGTCTGTGAGACTGTGGGAGTTTACACAGCAGCCCCCAATGCCAGGAAAACAGCCAGAGGAAGTGTTGCTTTATTAGTTGCAAAAAATAAAAATAATCCTAAGCATAAGACGTTCGGTGAGTGGTAGGAAGAAGAATACATGCACTGAATTAGTGGATTATCAGACAAACCCACACATTAAATCAAGTGTAGCCATAAACACCAATGTATTATGTCACCTCACCATGTCTGAAATATAACATTTTATAAATACTACATTTAATATGTAATTTGTTCATGCCTTTGACAGTGTTATGCCTGAAAATAGACCTAGTTTCAAGTTTAAATGAGCAGGGATTAAAGGTCTTTTTTTTTAATGTCACAGTTTATTTTTTATCGAGATACGGCGTCAAGGAAATCTGCATGCCGTTAACCCGCTTCTGCCCTTTAATCTCAAAGTCTTCGCGTTGCGCCCTTCAGACTCTCAAATGGCCTGTCCCAGCTGGAAACTGTGTACAACAAAACGCAGGGTTCCTGTGCTGCTTGTGTGCTGTGGTGCAGAGACTCGGCGAGGACATGAGCGTAGAGCCGCGGGGAATCAGCCAGCACTACCCCAGCTTGCTGGCACTCCTCCAGCAGTCCAGATGAGGCCTCATTGTTCCTGCAGCTCTGCGGGCTCTGCTTCGCATCTGTGTTGTGTACCCAGTGAGCAAATATTTCACTTTGACAACTAAAAATGAGCCTTCGAAACGTACACGCAACCCTTTCAAATGCATCAACGCTCAAGTTTTTTGATCATTTTTAACAGATATTTGATTGTTTCAGCATGTGGACGGTGAAGGATTGTTTTATTAATTGGATTATAACAGCATTACGTGAAGGAATGCAGTTTAAAATTTATAATGCTTAATTTAGCTAGTATGCAAGTGTTCTCCTGGGTGACTGTCAAAACTTTCTGATAGCTTGATACTTGCATTGGGCAACCAAATGTAAGAGTGATCAAAACGTGACATAAAATGAAAACAATCAAGGGTAACACTTCATCTGAGGGGTCACAAGTGACTTGGTAACTCAGCTACTTAAGTACAAATCATGAAGAAATGTAGTAACTGCAAGAAATATATGAACCATTATGACTGATTAATGATGAACGAACATGAGATCAGTACGTAACTTATGCTTAGTTTCTGGTTAATCGATACATTAAGTAATAGTGTAGCACTACCTCGTGCTCCCTTAAGTAATGTGTTACTCAATCAAGTTATCAAGACTACAAACAAGGCAACATAGTATGTGTAGGATGTGTACTATTTATGACATTTAATAACACATTTATCCTGTTGCAGATTATATAACCAAAGTCCATATAACCAGTGGGGGAAATGAGTTTCTGTAGACTCGGTAAGATTTTCATGACAACAAATTAGTGGGTTTCATAGGTTAGCAATAGGGATTATCCTAAAGGCTGACAACTCACAGCTTATGAAGGTAAACACCAGATGAGATAAATGTGTGGCATTTTGTCTCTAACAATGGGCTCTCTAGAATAAGAAGGGCAGGCGGGCTTGAAGGGCCCACTGTTCCAAATCAATAACAGAAAATTTGACCGAAGAGCCTGCAAAGTCTCTAAAATGCCACCACTTCACAGGGCACAGATTTAGCACCGCAGTCATGGACTGGCTTTGTGTGACCCTGGCCAAGAACATGTGCAGGAAGCCGGGCAAGCAGAGCCGCTGGCAAACCACTGCCGTGGCATTTCAACGGGCAAGGTAATCCATCGGATTTGGGAACAGATGGCGACAGCATTTACCAAGGGTTGGCGAATGTTAATAAATTCCATTTCCCATTTCAAAAATCATTAGAGAATTTGGAGAGATTCTATCTTGCGGACGTAGACACCGTTTTCTTCTCCCTCTACATTTCGGGTGGTTGTGGTTCCTTGGTGATGAGCATGACGAGAAATTAAAATGTGATGCAGACAACAGAGGCTGCAACTGAAATGTAAGTCACAATACCGATTTTTAGCTTCCTCTCTTAATGAAATGTGCCGAGTGTTGGTCTAAATTTGAAGGGGGCATTAATTTATAATCACCTTTACAAAAACGTCTACAAACAGTAAGAGTCTGGACTTAAAATTATTTCTTTATAATGGATTAAACACACGGCCTACAATGGTTAACCAAAGATAATTAAAACTTTGCATAGCTTTTTAAATTTAACTTGGAGTATAATAATATAACTGTAATGTCTGATCTTTATCAAATTCTTGAAACACATGCAATCATGAAAAAATGCAATATATCAGATATCTTCTTGAAACGGAGACAGAAAAGTTAAATTATTGCTTATTCAATTAGTAGAATGTTATTCTAGATGATGAAAATATGAAATTAACAAGAAATGATGTGCCAATGCACCACTATTTTATATAATACAGTGCTGTAAAAGTTAGGTGAAGCTTCTGTTTAGTACTATAAGTATGTATAATAAGACATCCCTTTGATACAACACCAGAGAAAACTCTAATTCAATTATATAGCTTCAATTAAATGTAATTAATCACAAGGTTTATTTTGACACAAAGGGATCTTAATGGACAATAAGAAATCCAGGGATACAATCGGAATACGGCACAATAATTACAGTATGCCTTACAACATAAGCTAATTCTACTGAGAAAATGACAAGAAAAGCATGAAACAATCATTCAATTAAATATAAAACCAATTATTTTATTTATAGTTTCGCAGTCCCTATTCTAATAAGGAGGATGAAAATAATTAACAGGGGTATTGATTGCATTTCGCAAAGGTGAAGATTTCAGGTCAAGAGAGTATAAATCCAGACTAAGATTTTGTTTCAACCAACCAGCTGAGTATAAAGAGTCACAGGTTGGTTGGTTGGTCGAAACAAAATCTCGGTCTGGATTTGTACTCTCTGGACCTGGAATCTCCACCTCTGGTATTTTAATATTTCATTTGCTTGTGAAAGTGTGCATGAAGAGAAACTGGGCATTACATTGATCGTTTCAGATGCCCCTGACACAAAACTGAGATCCAAGTAACATGTCTTTGCATGATTTACTCTACAGTGACAGCTCAAGAAAAAAAAAATATTTTGAATGCTTTGTAAAATGTTGACAGTGAATGCTTGTAAATTCTGTTTAATGTTTTTTCTTCATAAGGGTTGAATTTTAAGTATAATGATTGCACTATTACCATTGAAGCAAGAGCAGAATGATCGCAGAGAGGGTGAGACTGCGGGTTCGCATGTCCAGGCTTGTGGGCTCTCTATGGGTGTGTAAACCCTGCATGTTCTCCATATGTTCCTGTAGGTGTCCTTCAGATGCTCTGCTTTATCTTCCCATAATTCAAAGACATACAGTATGGGTCCATATGAATTGCTGTCCCTAAAATCCTCTGCTACCGTGTACATCATATGATTGACTGGTGTGGTCT
This sequence comes from Brevimyrus niger, assembly GCA_015164015.2. Lineage (NCBI taxonomy): Eukaryota > Metazoa > Chordata > Actinopteri > Osteoglossiformes > Mormyridae > Brevimyrus > Brevimyrus niger. Next base: position 6,590,468 of record JAABNY020000040.1, on the reverse strand, counting down.
TATGCCCTTTTATCTCAAGGCTTTGCACAGAACCTGCTTTGGATAAAAAGTTCTGAAAAGTGGCTAATTAAATGTCATACACAACAATTTACAAAAACAATTAATACAATGAACTGAATAAATAAGCTAAAAACGATTCATTGTTTCATTTTAATAATTACCTTTGAGAAGTACGTCCATCATCCATCCCCTTAAGCGGTTATTGTGAAAACAGAACTTTAACAGTAAACAAATATATTGAATAAAACCACTGAATAAAAAGGGAAAATATGTAGTTGTAATACTGCTAAATATTAGTTTTATTTCATTGTTTAATAATGTTCTAGCTTTCACCCTGGCTAAAGACTGGAGCATGAGAACATACATACAGTATACATACATACATACAGTACATACATACATACATACAGTACATACATACAGTACATACATACAGTACATACATACATACATACATACATACAGTACATACATTATCTGAAACCGCTTACCACTTGACCCACTCATGGGGGATCTGGAGTCCATGGAAGCAAGGCAGGGAACAAGCCAGTATGGAGCTCCAATCCATTGCAGTCTACATACACACACACGCGCACACACAGGTTTGCAATGATATCTTTTCATTTCTGTGAGGAAAGCTCTAAGTACAACAGGACGACCTTAACCCCCACCCAGCCCAACCAGAAGTATCCAAACAATATACCAGACTTTTGGCATTATTACTTTTTTGATTTCATTCACAGATCTTTGTGAGGACCTGAAAATCTGTCCCCACAATGTAAAAAAAAAAACATTTTATTACATTGTGGGAACATTTGGTCCCTACAATGTAATATAAATGGAATCCACATATGCACACGCACATACATACATACAAATACCCTCTCTTAAAGAAGGATTTTGCTTTCATTCCTAAAGAAAGACACACTCGTCACTATTTCTAATTTAAGAACAAGAAGAACTCTATATTAAGTGAATTTCAGCTGGAAATCAGTAATACGGATAGTCAACCTTAAACCCGCTCCTTTGAAAGTTAGCTCTCATTACATGGGCCTTTGTTGAAGTAGCTTTTTTTGCAATTAATTATCAGTGCAGTTTCCTATTAGCACAGTGGATTTCATGGTAAATTGCTTCCACGTGATCTATGTTCAGGGTGACCGATTAGCCTGTAGCTGGAAAGCCGCCTTGCAGTAGTAAGGTCACTCGTTTTCATTTGTTGATTTATAAGGCTAAAAGATGCCCCAGTTAAAGTTTATTCAAGTCATATATTTTCAGGCAAATACAAAAACATGGATTACAATTATTGTGATGACCAATTATGACGTTTTAGTGATTAATGAAAAAAACATCCATTTACAGTGTATTTTTATACACAAAACTTCCAGACTTTTATTGACAAAAATGATGAATCAGTAATGGTAAAACGGTCAGTAATGTTTTTCATTTACAATGTGCTCTTTAGGAAATTTTCATTCCAATAATTACAGGTCTTCAGGAGGTCATTAGGAACACAGTGAAAAAATGTACTATTCAAAATTCAAAAGTGAACTGAACGGTGTTAATTTAATGGCTTTCATAAAGCATGCAAGTCCTAGCTGCCTGTTTGATTGTGTTCTTTGATGTGTATCCTGTTTATTCTCACACACATTATTATGATTATCATAATATTCCAGCAAATTTGACTTTTTAAATTAATATTTGTTTAATTCTGAGAAAATTATTTTGCCTGTGTAGAGGGAGGATATTGAGAAGGGTTTATTGTGTTTTGTTTAAACATTTACTCAACTGCAAAGATGTTGACATGGACTTGGCCTTGTAAAGTCTTTTAATATTTCATTAAAGTCCGTCGAAATGCTTCAGATTTTTGTATTTTACTTGTGCATCCGAGAAAACAGTGTAGTCTTAGGCGTTCGTAACATTAAAACGCCACTCAGAATTCACTTTCCATTCTGCAACAGTTATCGGAGACTGGCAGCTGAGGTTTCGCAAAAGCAATACAAAGGAAGGATGAAACAAAAGGACACATTGACTCATGTTAAGTCATAGCAACAGCAAAGATGTCCCAGCAATTTTCATGTCAGATAAGCAGTAAATATTCAATAGGTCTAGTAAACTGAACACCCTGGTTCCTAGACGTCTACAGTTCTTGGCTCATGAAACGCAGCTGGAATACAGAGAATCAACAGTATATCACGTGATGCACTCAAAGTCTGTACTTCCTTACCGGTTCTCTCATTACATAACTTAGAACCAACATTGTATTTCAGCGCGACGGAATTCTTGTCTGCTTCCGACGGTCTATAAAGACAAAAGGATGCTCTCATGTTACTGAAAAGCAGTACCGGTCCCAGCCGGTGTGGCGCCCTAGGCGAGCATCACCGCCTGCGCCCCCCCATTTGAGGCGAAGTGAAATTTGCTGCCAGTTCGGCGCCCCTTCTGAAGTTAGCGCCCTTAGCATTTGCCTATATTGCCCATGCCACAGGCCGGCCCTGCTGAAAAGGGTGTTTAATAACATTACTCCAAGATGATTTGATAAAGCATATTTTGTAAGTATTAGCATGCGATATTGATACATGTCTGACACTTTTAAATCATTACAGCTATTGCATAGAAGTAATTAGTTTGCTACTAAGGATGCTCTGTGAGGTTCAGGATGTTTGCAGCCAGTCGTACTGAGGAACAGGTGGAGGCGATGAACCGGTTAGAGGTGAAGGCCTATAATGTGTTTGTGTTTCTGTCAAGTATAATATCCTCACCAATAATGGGGAAGTGTAATGACACAGCGGGAGGGGGCCTTGGAATACCAACAGAATTATTCCCACATGGTCTGCCCACCCAGATCCATAATGCTTGAAGGAATCATTAAGCGTTGGCTTTCGATAGATACTTTGGGTCCCATTTTCTAAGAAAAATGGGTCAGGCAGGAAGGACTGGATCATGGCTCGACAGACTAAGGGGACCCCCAGCAGTCTTTAAAGCATTAAAATATTTGCCTTTAGGTCAGGGCTAGAATAAGCATTGGAACCCTTGTGGGGAATTTTCTTTTTCTTCTGTTTTATAGGCCTTGTACATACTGTAAGGCCTAGAACAGCTCTTGTAGATATATATATGGAGAAAAGCAATCTTTTAAGATCTAGGCCCATTTCCAGAAATATTGCACCTCGATACCCATCAATCAGTTAGTATCTTCCCAGGACTACATACATGCATACAGGGTGTTATAACATTCCTGGCTGCACCGTAGATAGTGCAGTCCAGGCTATTGTGTTATGCAATGTGATTATATTATTCCTCTCTTTGGAAATAAACCAGAAACATTTCACTTACCAATCTTTGTCTTCAACAACAATGCTCCATTTCAGAATATAGTACAATCGAAACATTATACTGTAAATTTTCACACACAGTATTTTAAAGTCAAATGAAAATGTTTGAAGCTGTTTACCTGCGTAACTGAATATTTGAGTATACCAGTCAAAGGTTTTTGCACACCACAGGTTTTTATTTCATAAACTAGAGATTTTTTATTCTTGTTGAGCATTGCAAAGTTAAGTGAACAACTGTAAATGAAAATATATGTTTCCCTTTTAACATGGAAAGAGTAGGTAACGATGCATGTCTGACACCCTATTACCTGGTTGTGAGGTGATGGCACAATCAGATTCTAGGCTGTCCTTTAATTTTAAATGCGCTAGTTACCCTTTTAACCCCATGAAACAGAGCAGCATTTAATGTCCCTTGTAGAAAGAATGCCTCAAACTTTCTCCTTTTTTGCCTTGATGAACCAAAGATATGACATTGTTTTGCTACAAAAGGTACTCCGTTAGTGAAATGCCGTATATGTATTTGATAGCAAAGAACATTGAGTGCAAAATCTGACTACAAAAAGTCAGTGGTATCTTGCTGGGTGGCTAGATGAACGGGGCTTCCCAAGCGTCTCCTCAGGGGCACCCCATCCATGCTATGTAATCCTCAGATTTCTCCACCAGCTCATTAAATTAATGAACTTAATTAGTTAAATAACTTGACAAGCTATTGATTAGCCAGACATTGTATGCTGGTGATCCAGTCATCAAATACTTGGGTATACAGGATGGGTGCCACAAAGACTGGGGCAGCATTGGAAGAGCCTTTAAAATGACTAAGCCACCACACTTTGACAGATATAACAGTTTTATAGCAACATATGACTTAGAATTGTTATTGATTTTTGTAGTGGCTACAAAACACACCCGTAGCCCGTAGTTACATACAATAGACCTCTTTGTTTCATGTTCACTGTACAGCACATGTGATCCCTCGCAAGCACATTACGAGTTTCATAATTACCCATCTAAGCCCGCCTGGAGTCTGGAGATAAAAAGGAGGCTGGAGTTCCCTATTCTCTGTATCCCGTAAAATACTCTAACAAGATCATGGATTGAGTCGTCCCCATTGTGCAAGAGACCTTATCTTGGAAACCAGTTAATCGGTGTTGCTTAAACAGCAGGAGTGGGGACACGGACAGACTGGAATGGGCCTGTGACGGCATCCACAACAGAACAGTCGTGCCCCACTGTTATCAAGCAACATGCATGCGATACCCGTTCTTTAGCATCAAGAGATATACTTTACATGACACCATGGTTTTCACTCTATAATCACCCACAAGCTTACTTTGAAAGACTGGATGTAAACCCAGCGTGGATCTTGCTCTTTCGTTGAATGATAAGAGTGGGTGTTAAATACAGAACAAAAACATTTTTTATTTTTTTTTGTCTCAGTACAGCAATTAGACAACCTGATGTGCTGAAAATGCTGTCAATAAGCAATAAAAACAATTTGTAGCTGTGAGCGAATATCTTTTCAAATGTTTCGGTAATGATGGACAATCAAAAGTTCTACTTTTTGAGACTCATTTAGTGGACTTCCTTAACAAGACTACGTACTCCAGTTTCTCAAAGAGGAGGCGTTCCAAAGGTACATCTGGCTAACTGGCTGTCTTATTGGAAAGCTGCCTGGATTTGGAATCAATTGTTCCATGAAGCACGCTAGGCCTCTGATTATACAGTGTAGGCTCCTTGAGAGAACACCTGAATATTTAGCGACATGCTGAGCGCTCCAGCCAATCACAAAAACTACAGGTAACTTCCATTCAGCTTTGTGTCAATTTCAATGAAGCTGTGCTTGAAATTGTCACTGGAAATATAAAACATACAATTGCTGCGGCCCAGGTGTTCTGTTGAAATGCTCTGTTAATTATCTGTTGTTGTTGCTGTTGTCGTTTGTTCACCTGTAATGTAATATGAGCATGAAACAGAGTGTATTTGCCCATTTACAATCATCCAATATATCTTATATGATCTTATTCAGACATACAGTTCCTGAGTTTTAAAAAAGATGCAGATTTTCTATTGGTCTATTAATTTCCCAGCTTTGCTGTGTCAAATTATACTTCAATGCAAATTAAAATGCTTAAAATATTGTTATTCATATCAAAAATCAGCTGTAATTAATTTAACAAAAACAAGCAATGTAAAATGGCTTAATTACCTTGATAATGAAAAGCTATAAAGCTGGAGATCCTGATTTTTCTGTGAAAGCGTTTTATAGCGACAGGTTGCAGTCTTCTTAGGAATGAGTTGAGCACTTTGATTAGCCTGTCCTGGATTAATTAGCTGTGATAACTTTATATAAGAATGAACAGAGTCTAAACAGTCAAAGTCAAATGAATGTAGCCATTGCTCTGGAGGACTGAGTAAAACTACATAAGACTAGGAATGAGAAAATATTCCCTATTCCCCAGGACCAGCTGAAGTATATCTTTTTGAAAAACCTATTTTTGAACTAAGTCCTTTAATCCTTCAGCCTTTTGAGGGGACCCAGAATACTAGACAATCTAAATTTATTTCCAGATTTGTAATTTAAGGTGAGGGGCAATAGGAATTAATTTAACTATTTTTCAAGCAAGAAGTGTAAGAGGACAGAGCTTTATATTTTACATGTTTGAAGGTATCTAAAAATGATGTTTATTATCAAGAGCATGAACTGCAATGAGCAGGAGGAAATGAAATGAAACGGATTTATGTCAGCTGTCACATACGGCTTGGAACACCCAACAATATCATTTACAATTCAAGTCTTACTTAGAATGTGTTAATACAACTTTTGTTATAATATCAACATTCACTTCCATTAACATAATTGTTCAAGCAATCATTATAACTTGGATATATTTAGAACTACTGTAAGTACATTTGGTTTCAACTGACATTTTATGGGTGTCATTTACTCAAGACTGCACTTTTTGGCCTGGTTAAAAACCTGCTAGTATATAGTGTACCTACAGAGGTTATTAATGAGAGTGTGGCGCAGTCATTATCAATAAAGTTTTCTGGCAAGAACTTTAAGTAATTAATTTTTAGAGTACTGACATATATTATTCCGTTACAATTTACTTATAACTCTCTGTGGTTCTTTATAGCTGTCAGCCGCATTAAATCTCACAAATGAACAGCACTGGAAATGTGATAATGCATTCCCCTCTTTCTGTCAATTTTCAGGTTAATCAATATGATTTTATCCAGTGAAATAAAAGGCAATGTTCAACAAGTTGTTTAAAAACACATTTTAAAGATAATAAACAAGCGAATAGCAGGTAAAATCAAAAACTACTTTGTATACCTTTGCATTTTCTAATATGGAGTTTAATACTGCACATTGACTACCTTAGCTGTAACTGATGTGCTATAAAACTGTGACTGAGGCTTCCATCCTTGAATGATGGAATTAGAAAGGTTTACTTTGGAGTCTCTGACATGATCAGGCTAAACGAATAAATCAGTCCTGGCGGCATCTTAAACAACATAGCATTCAATTCTTCCTTGTCTTTGTGTAACACAGTTGTACTGTAGCTACCCACTATTACACAGAAGACTATCAATAACATGCTGTTACACTTTTGTCCACTACGTTTCATTTGAACCTTTTGATTAAAAAGAAAGATCTCGCAAATAAAATTCAAAGTCCAGTGAGAAATGAAGTTCTAAAAATTTGGAATGTTTATTAGTTATTATTTATTATACTAGTTCTGCCATAGGGATAAAATCCAACGAATCAGCATCATATGAGGCTTAGTCACTGTAGTTACCTGCAGCAGTCTGGTCAGTACCAGGCAAACATGACTCATCCTCAGCTAATCATCAATGCATTAAAATGCATATACAGTAGTTAACAGGCATAGACGCTTCTTCCAAGTTGCACATAAACTTCGTCAATTTGGATTCATGAAGAGAACTGGCAGCACATGTAGAACTCAAAAAATACATCTGAATAAGGCTATACGGAGTTTTAAAGCAGGTGGCATCGCCTAATTCTGAGGTATCAATAAAACATTGCATTCCCAGAGAAGTGTATCAAACTATCAGTATCCGGCATCAACAATGAAAATGATCATATACCCTCATAACTGGTAGCCATTCAGTTTAGCAACCAACATTTAACCTGCAATACGGTGCAAGAGAAATCCTAAATAAATAAACTATTCTTAAAGTAGGATTAAAGCACTGCTTGCAAAACATTATCCAGAAATTTAGTGCAGGATATTCCCACAATAACAGATTGTATTTTCCTCTGGGACGTATTTGTTTCCCGCTAGGCCGCTTATTTTGTCTCCTGAAATATTCCAAATTCCACTCCTCAAAAAAGAAATTCAAGCACTCCTGTTCAGTATGTGAGAATACCCCCCCCCCTTTCCCTCCCACCCCTCCATACTTGCTGTGATGAATGAGAATAGAATGAAGTTGTCTGCTTTTAACCCCGCACCACCTAATCTCTTCAAGACATCTCTCGCTGAGAACTGGAAACATACGTCTCACTTCAATCATTATTTCTGGACATTATCACATAGCAGTGAAATCTTCATCCTCATCAGCTTGTGGTTTGGAACATCAAGCGAGCCTAATGTTTATTCATGCATCTTCTAATGAAGCTACCCCGAGCAGGTGCTCGTGCCAGGAACTGCTGAGGATGTTCAATGTAACCACCATTTTCTCTCAATCCTGATTATTGTTTTACGTATAGTGACACGTCTCGCAAAGCCATGAAAGCAGCGTTCTCAAACCGAAGGTGTGTCGGCCCGTTGTGTCCCGTTTGCTTGCAGTGGCAGCTACTCAAGGGTCAAACGCAGTACTGCAATTCATCATTCTCAACCACATCTTCAGAGCAATGCATAATGCAGTATCCGTCCAGTGAGGCAGGTGAAGATTCACAATCATAACTAGTGTCAAAGACAGAGGAAGAAAGACACTAAACCGCAAGTAGGGGACAACTGCTAGATATTTTCTATAAAGGGATATGCATGATTTATATTGAAAATGTAAGTAACTGCAATTCAGATTAATGATTTCAAATGTGTTTTACAATATTCAGTAGCTATGAGAATAATTTAGAATACATTATTAGAGTTGGCAGGTCTTTTAGACGAAATGCTCTTCAAGTGGCATAATACATTAGTCAATAAATGAAATATCAGCAGGACCTAAGGATTTGATCTCATTGACTCAAACAATTGGCCAATCAGATTTGGCTCGCATTGAAAACCTCTAAAGAACACTTTATTCCAGCCTGTCATCATTAAATTACAGACACCACAAGTGTTCCTCACATAATAAGACGTGTTTGCCCAGAATGAGTCTTTTCTCATTTCAATCAAACTGACTTGAAAATCATTTAAAAAATATCAGAATATTGAATCTAAATGTTTTATATTATTAGTTCAACTATCAACATTTGTAGTATTTATTGCCATCAGCCAATCATCTAACCGGTTACCAGAGGCCTATCCCAGTAGAAGCCTGTGGTAGTAGGCAGCACAGGGCACAAGACTTTGGTATATATACCCTGGATGGGAGCCGAGCCCCTCAAGACTTTGGTATACTGTATATACCCTGGTATATATATCCTGGATGGGAGCCGAGCCCATCAAGACTTTGGTATATATACCCTGGATGGGAGCCGAGCCCATCAAGACTTTGGTATACCCTGGATGGGAGCCGAGCCCATCAAGACTTTGGTATATATACCCTGGATGGGAGCCGAGCCCATCATAGGCCACATACTCACACAATCACTCACACAATGTATTTCCCTTAATCAAATAATTCTAAGACTTAGATGAAATTGTAGCGAGACTTCTCAGTGACTGAAACAAGTCAGGCTTCTGCAGTACAAATATTACTGTTGGGTATCACTTTTTATTTTTGATTTGAAGAATACTTCTTTCAAATGTGACAAAATCCAAAAATAAATGTCTAGTAACTAGTTTTTCCCATGTCCTTCGGGGGCAAGAGTTGCCCAGTCATGGAGTGCCTTTCATGTGCGATTTTATTCACCTGTATGAAAGGAAGTTTTCCTTTGAGAAGTGTGCGTCTGTACCATGTTTGAAGGGCTTTTTGTGGTTCGTGTTTTAAACACTCCGAATGCACAATCTGAATGTGACTCAGTACTCTGCCAAAGAATATCAGACAATCACTGAAAGACAAGGAATCTATTGCTTTCTCAAATCACATAACAGTAAATAAGTCCGAGGCATATTTATGATGAGGAAGAGGTACCTGGCACCTCAACAGTTTGAATTCCAGCTGCAAAAATGATTGTCGGATCATATAAAAAGCATTCCAGGAATGCAAATGATCTCCCCTGTCCTTGCTGTTGTTAATTAAAAAAGGGGGGGGGGGGGGGGGTACTGGATTAAGGAACTGGGGTTTCTGACACTTTTTTGGCCAAACACATATTGCAGTTCCTGCCACATCTTGTCTAATAAAAATTAGCAATTATAACAAAAAGTACAACCGTAGCAAAAAATAACTGAAAAAAATGACGATGTTACAGAAAGATCTGGTTGTATGTAAACCTTTAAAATGTCTGATGATATTAGCCACATCACAATGTCAGATGCAATATATATAATAAAAACCAGTTAAGTCACATGGACGTCAAACCAAATGAATGCACAAGGCAAGTGTTGGGGCAGCAGGATTCAAGAGGAAAGATTCACTCTGTGTGGTCCGTGTCACAATTAATGATGTGATGAGTTTATATATTTATTTAAAACTCATTAAAATTAAACCCCTGAGGAGAATCATCCTGTTGTACGACTCTCTGGGGAGCCAGTGCATATGTTTTGTTTGGTCTGGATAACAAGGAGGGAAAAAATATACATATAAAAATAATAAACTAAATATATCCCGTGAAGACCTCAATATGGTTAAAGCAGCCGTCAAAAATTAAAAAAAAAAACAGGAAAATGAAAATAAAATTGTATCTCAATTGACCTCGTCTGTTTCAATCTCCCATAATGAAAGTTATCCATCCATCCATTTCCCAACCGCTCATTCGGGTCAGTGTTACGGGGTAATGAAATAGAAGGTTATGAAATATAAATTAATAAGGAAATAAAACAAAAGGGTAGAGGGGATAGAGCCTACAGTACTCTATCAAGATCTGGAATGGTACACTATGGTACAACCCCCTTTTTTCCTGTAGTTGTTCTCAATTAACTAAGACATTATTCTGTTGATTCAGTAACATCATGTTATATTATAGTATTATAATCACAATTACTATGATATTTAATATGCGGTTCATATGCAAAAATCAAAGAAATATGCTTGAATGTTAAAGGAAATGCGACCAACTTCCCTTAAAAATTTGCATTTTCAAATCCATTTCTATGTAAATTAAAATGACATCTCTTATGCTGGCAAGATATTAGGATGAGAAGCGAACTGGGGCATTGGCCTTGACAGGAGGTGTCCAGAAAGTGAAATTAATGCAATGTTCCAGAGGAATGATTAATGTCACAATGGAGAAGGCAGCACGGCAAAAATGATGTTTGGAAAAGGCACAGTTTCATTGAAATGATGCTAAAGAACACTTGCAATAAAGAAAAAACAAAACGTGATTTTTTTTTTTTAGATCGGTCCTCTGTAAAAGGTCCTATAACAAGGCAAGTATATAGATGTCATTATGACTCATCACAACCAAACAAAATTTATGAGTTTCTAATCCAATATCTGCGCTGAGAAATCGCTTACAATGCTTACATTTCACACGACCTGCAGCCATCATACACGGTGCAGTAAACTCACCTGCATCCCGTAAATTACTTGTACTTCTTCCATGAGATCAAGTAGTTAAAAAACAGACACTTGGCCAGCTGCTCCTATTCTCCCGGAGTTCATACCTCTCGATACACTGTCCCATTGTGTCCCAAAGCTTTAACAGAACTAACCGTTTCATAAGTGTGCCTCATTGGAAAGACTCTAATGCTGCTAATGAGAGTGGACTGTAGATAATATACTGGCATGTTTGAAATTAACTACAATAGAGATTAATCTTAAAATTAATTGCAATAATTTTACAATGAATCTGCTCACAACAAATATTGTGTAAACGGTGTACACGCCAAATCTACAGCAGTGGATAAACCTTCCATGTTTTGCTTTTTAAAGGTTCAAGAGATTAACCAGGTAAAGAGACGGCAGTCAACTGAGTTGAGTGGGCAATTTTTGCCCTAGACACATGTGGCATTACTGTATAATTTATTCTTCATATGTTTGTTGGATTTAAGTGTGCATGCGTCCATAGCACAGGAGAATAAAAGAAAGTCAATTCGCTGAACAATTCCTGAGTATAAGGTTGTTCTAATACTGGTCCTAATGGTGATCCTTTGTGTATTTCCCACAAAACTGAATACAGAAGATCAGCTGCAGAATGCAAAATATGTAGCCATTTACTTCGGAAAAGTTTTGTTAATTTTCAGTATAAACCTTGTGGATGTTTCATAAAAGTTCTCTTTAAGAGGCTAAAACATCGGAACATTGTTCTGTGGCACCTGTGCTCTTACGGGCCAGACCAGTAAAAATTGTACTTAAGACATGAATGAGCCTTTGTAACAAATTGAGAAGAAAATGAGAAAAATTGAGATGAATCACCCAGGTCTTCTAAATGCCATCCCGTAAAATTGCTGATAATTGTTATTTAAGATCCTTTAGAAAATCATGCAGAATACAGTAAGATCAAAGGTGTTCGAAGCAATGGCTTTTAGTCATTAGGAAAATTATAAACTCTTTAATCTACGTTTGATCTGTACTGATTATATTAATAGCATCTAATAACAATAGTAGCAGTGAATACAAATACAAGCAATTACAAGAGTAATATCACTCTGTCTATTATACATTTGCAGATGAGTCAAAATCCAGTGCATAATTTTGAATAACAGACAATTTCTTCACTTTTTCACCGATATTAGGCAGGATATTTAACGGAGCAATTGAGATGTTACAGAATTACTGGGTTTAATTTATCATCAAAAATCTCATATGCTGATATTAAAAGTATTACGGTATTTACCTGTGTGCCTTCTCATCCTGAAACACATAAAACAATATATATTTAACAAATTGTTATAATCTTTTCTTGATATTTGTATGCGTAAATTTTTAATTAGTTTAGCGATCATACTCTAACAGATTCAAATGATGATGATTTTGTAAGAGCTATTGTACGTACGCACCGAAGACCTGTAAAGTGAATACGCACTGGTCCACTTCCATATGTATTTATGCTCTCCCTTTGACCAGTGATAGCCTCAAATCTGCTAGCTTAAGGTAAGAATGCTAAATTTCATTCAAATGGTTTCCTACCTTTCACAGCTCATGTTCAGGTTGCCTGAATTGCAACGGATAAATCTAAGGGTCAAAGCCTGTCCTGCTGGGATCTATGGATTGAATTCTTCTTGCCTCCTGACAGCATTAAACGCTGCATCACATCATTAACAAGACCTGAAAACGATCCGTTTCACACATCTTCAATACACACATTAAGTGTGTGAAATTGTAGTTTGAATCCCCTTTATGGTATTTAGGGGCAAAGCACTCAAGGTAATGTATTGATGTCTTCCCAAGTAAAATGTTGTAAAAACCCTGGGGGGGGGGAAACAAGAAAACAGTTGATTTACCTACAGCTTCAAATGCAAGAAGAAGAAAACTGCCCCAATTAACCACATAGTTCATATTAAGAATGATAAATTAAAACTAAAGTTGTGACAAAGATGCTAACAAACTAAAAAGTCTCAGAAATTAAATCAAAGTTTTGCATCCTTTTCATAAACAAGGCGTCCCGTGGGGAAGAACTAAAAGCCCCAATCGAGAGGTTTTTTCTATTTGCTGTGTTGATTAATTGCATGGACATTTTAGAACAACCCCTTGTCTCCTACAGAGAAACTCGACATCACCAAAAATGTAATCATGTCTGTTACTATCACCATCTTGGGGAAATACTATATCATTTCTCAAATAAAGAAAGATATTTCTTGTTTTACATGGATGTGATTTGGTAACACTTTACTTAAAGTTGTCAAAAGGCATTATACATACAGTACCTTCTTAATGCATTATATTGGTCGGTAAAATAGTTATAACATCGTTATAGCAACTTCAGTTGACAGTCATACGGCATTGTAATGTTGAATATAATGTTTCACAAGCCCCAGTGAAGCTCTCATCTGTAATGCACTGTATAGAAACCTTCATAATGCATTATAATGACAGGTATAAGACTTAAGGATGCTTCGTACTGCATTATGAAGGAATCTATTGTGCATTATAGATGAGAGCCTCACGGTGTCAGAAAAAAATTTAGGGTACAATTAAATGTCACTAGGGCTTTACGCATAAGGGTCTGCCAATTGTACCCTAGCTGTGGTAAATGTACCTTATACGGTACAAAAATGGGGCATCATTTTGAACGATTGGGGCACAATAATGTTGGATTTTGTGGAACAAAATTGTATGTGGATTGTACCCTTTTTCCTGACAGTGCATAAAGCATTCATAATGCATATTAAACAAGGCTATAATGTTTTATGCTAAGCATTTATAGCCATGATTATAATGCTTGATGAATGCATTATAATGCATTATGAATGTGTTCATATAGATTCTTATAGACATGGCATTCAGTAGCTTATGGTGGAAGAAAAAAAACATTATTTCCGACAGCTACTCAATTTTGCACAAAATTCCTAAATGTTGAAGGCAAGAGCTGCTTTCATTCAGTTCAGTGTAGCTCTGCAGCCACATACCTTCAGGTTTATGAATCAGCTTCCCACAAATAGCTCTGTGTGTGTGAAGATCAGATGATCTCCCCATTGTCACAGGACTCCTCTAATACTGTGCAAGTGTGTGCCCTACAATGTAGCAGCTGTCCCATTCAAGCTTTTCTACTGATATCTGTTCCTCCTGGAAAAGGCATCAGGTTCACAGAGACCATGTACTGCATTTCGAAAGATGGCTGGATAAAGTACTTACTGAATGTATTACAACATTCCAGAAATGTGAAAAATATTTTCAAACGCTGTAGTCAGGCCTAATTGACCAAGCGCTTGCTCACATTCAGTCCATTTTACCATCTCATTATCAGGTATGACTTAGTAGCCTGAAAACTTAGATGAGCAGTAATTGTTGTACTACCAATTAAACGATGCAATCAGTGCAGTGACTGGCCCTGTATTTGCATACATATGACCTAAATAAATATAGAATTAACACAGTATGAGTCCAACTTGTTGTGACCTGGCCTCATGTGATCAGAATAAAAAATGCAATAATAAGATGAAATATGACTAAATCAATTTTCATTGACAATGCTAGCAGGGAAATCATATTACTGTGAATCACTGTTATAATAAAAAGCATGTTTAATTTGCAGTTACCGCTGGTAGGTCTAATGCTAAGATGAATGCTACTTTAAGGTAATTGAAGGTACATGAGTTTCATTGCTGTGAACTACAGGCTTCAGCAATTTCATTGGTTTCATACAGTATTGTCAGTAATGAAAACAAAAGTTTCTTTTTTGGGTTCCCACAGGCAGTTAGGGCTGGTTTCTTTGAGTCAGTTGTCTCAGCTCTAAGTAGCAGTTTGTCCTTGGAATGAGTAGTCATCCTCTTGCAAGGTCAAAACAAAACAAGACCCAAAAAAAAGACACTGTCTGACAGGAAAGAGAAAAAAATAAAACAAAGACAATGTTTTAATCCTAAGGGAAATCAAACCCTTCTGGGAATGTAGGGAACATAGAAAATGTGACTTGATTAATTTCTGTAATTTGAGAGCATATGTCACTATTTAGTTTTAATGGTCTTACTTGAAATGTGCCAACTTGAACAACATTTTGAAAACATTAAAGATCTTTAGCCACTCGGGATTGTTCTGTAGTGACACAAATGGTAGCACATTAAGCACCCAATGGGAGGCTCCAACACGGTTTGTGTGCACATAAAAAAATCTGAAACCTTTTCCATTTGTCATGGGGATTCAATGCAGACTGAAAGCTTCAGGTATCTGAAGGATGCAGTCAAAACATGCTCTGACTCATCGGTGAACAGCAAAGAAGGGAGTATATGTTGATCATAATGATAAAAATGAGAAAAGTGGATAATTCTCATCACGGCACAAAGTTTTAATGATTTTCAGTTAGAATACAGTAACAATATTCAGAACAATGATTTAACCATGATGAAACAAAATGGATGTCTACCAAAATGTTCACATTGTAACATACAGGGGATGAATAGAGTGAAAATGTTACACCCAGTAAACCTTCAAAGTATTTGCCATACCCCAAACGAACTCAGACCATTCGGAATGGCCAATCACAGCTGAAATGCCCAAATTCTCTCTGGTGACCATCAAAACTGGAAAACTTGGCAATATTACAGCAATAGCTATCTGCATTGTCACCAACAATTTCTATTACTACATTACGAAATCAAACTAATTCATGTACAATGGACTAATTGGTTATATACCATTATAAGTTTCATAATCTTAATCCTTCTGACAATTACACCGATTTTTGAAAAAAGTCTATAAGCATAATTCAAAATGTCAGATTAATGCATTATGCTATTCCATATGCTGTGTGTTTATTTTCTTAGTGATTTATGTATTAATTTATTGGATATGCACACTGACATATTCGTGTGATGTTTTCACTGTAACATGCTTGCTTTACTCATTTAAGCAATGCATTATTGCTGTGTGAGCCATAACAACGCACACCGTTTGTTACTTATTGCCGCTAATTAATATGTTCATAAGAGATAGACATAGAATGGCTTTTAGCTAACGATATTTTATTTGTTTACTGCTGTCACTTGACCATCACAGCACGATGATGACCCTGAAAACACCACCTGTGATGTAAGGATCTGTCATCCATCCTGGCTGACATATAAGGCCCTTGCTTGCATCCAAATATACCCTTAGCATTTGCGCTAAAGCCAGTCATTTATTTAAAATACGCCGAATGGAAAGCGATAAATATTAGCAATAGTGTTTTATAACGCGATGCAGCCGTAAATCCCCCACGACGCAAGGTAGATGTAATTCAAAAATACAAAACAGCGTTCTTGAAAGAGCAAGACCTCACATCACTATGCAAACACGCTTTTTGAGATTAGTATAAATAATACGATTATTATCGCCATATCAGTCATTTAGTGGAATTATTCAACAAATTTAATGAACAACAGAAAAATAAAAAGATGTGGAAAGAGATAAACGCCCGCTCACATCAAACTCTGACTCTTATTATGTAGATTTCAGAGCCATAGGGAGAGTTTGTGAGCTTTGTCTACCTTCTGATAGAACACTTTCCACTCCACTAAGCTACCTCTCCCATGCTGCTTCAGTGCAGCCATGCAGCAAATGATGCTCCCAAGCTCCTGTGTATTCAAATCTTTTAAATGTATTAATCAACCCTGGGTGTTCCTGTCTCGTATTCTCTGGGAACATTTCTTATTTAGGGTTTAACAGCTAGCTGCAAACATGTTTAGTAGAATAAAATGTTTGTATTTATTTAGTATTACTACTATTATATTGGAATATCGTGTTGTAGATTTTTTGTTTATAGCAGATTTTACACAATTACAAGATAAATAGTACAATGTGCACATTGTAAATGTGTGATATTTATATCATTATATAGAACACATCTCATTAGAACACAATTTCAAGAGGGTTTTAACTAAACAGAGTTTTGCCTATTGAATTTATATATGCATATTCATCAATCTTCCATAAAACATACACTAGAGGGTCAAGGTTCATATTTATTGTATTTTTCAGACACTGACGCAAAACAACAAGAATAAAAATCATTTGAAGTCCCTCTGCTTTGTACAACTTCATATACCTGTGGATGTACAGTAATTAACACTAGGCTCAATCACTGGAAACATGCATGTTTTGTAGCCAATTCATAAGCTTGTAAGAATTTCTGGAACGTTTGTTTTTTTAGCACAAAAATCAATAAAAATGGGTGTCTCGATTTTCGATCAATTTTAATGAAGGACAGCAGTTACTGTACTGGCAGAGTTTTAATGGGAGACACCTAGTTCTGCTGACACCAGCGTAAATGAGTCTTATTACATCTTTAACTTTTTAATTTTATTTTTACTGTTTTTTGCTCTAATTCCTGGCCTCAATCCACAGCTGCATAACCAGTAAACCATGCATGTAGATCGTTTCTAAACATTATTTGTAACATATACTACATGGACATTACAGTACATTGTTTAGTCCTGTTTGCTGAGCTTATACCCCTTGCAAAATGTTAATGGTCCTCAGAGGCAAATTCTACCCCATCACTCAGTCTGTTTCTCACTTTCATATTCCCATAAAGGCACACCTTGAGAGTCAAAATGTCCACCTTGAAACATCAGCCATATGCATTTGCCATATGACAGAAAGTACTCCCAGAACGACACTATATTGATAGGAAAATGGACATACAAAATAAAAGTGAGGGATCTTAGATTCAAGGTTAAGTTATAAGCTCAAATTATAGACTGCAGCTTGCATTCTTAAACATTGATTCGGGGCAAATCTATAGCTGATAGCTGAGCTGGTCACAAGAATGCTTTTATTGTTTGTTCTGTGCAAAGAATTCAGTCTGTCCTGGAGAATTAAGGTAGAGTGAAGGTGTATAGTACTCACATACACATGCAGCCCTGCAGCTCAGTATGTATTGGTTGAGATGTTTTAGCCATCATTGTCTTTGCGCACGCTATCAAAAATAAGTGTCCTGTTTGAGTCCGAACACACTTGGGATGGTAGATCACAACACTCGCAGATCCAGTGTCAAGTGTTAATACAGAAACGTCGGATGATTTCCTTTGCCTAGTATTTTCTGCATGGTCCATAAATGTACAACCTCATTATCATTTGTCATGAAGCTCTCCAAAAGACGACTGAGATTAGCTTTAATACCTACACAAATGTGACTGCCCGCGTCGTCATTTCATTCAAGTCGTCGGGTGTTCCTTCCGTGCTTTTCCAGATCATGTACTCCATTCCGCTTCACCGTCAGCGTTACTCGCATAGCTGTGACCTCATCTTCTCCCCGCAAGCTTTTTTGGAGTCTGTTTCTGACCAGACTGAGCTCGTGTGATGCGGCTACCCCTTAACCCCAGCCTCCTTCTCGAAACTCCATAGCATTCATAATTTCCCAGCGTGCCGGCGGCCCGAAGGCCAGGCCCTCTCCCACTGAGTCATGGACAGCTGGAGTCCGCATGCCCAAAAGGGATTCACTCCTTTGGACGACCGGAACAGCCAAACCGAATATGTGGGCATCTGGGAAAATAAGGACCTATAGAGGTACCTTGGCATGTCTTCCCAACTGTCTCTTCCTGCACCTGTGCTTTCTGCTACCTCTGCGTCTGTTGCTCCATCTGTTCAACTTCCCTTTTTTTTTTAATTGGCCAAAACTTAACCATCCAACCCATAGCAGTTCAGTCATTGGCCTTCTATTAATTTTGCCTGTAATATATATTTTCCCCTCAGGTCATTTAAAACACAGACACAACAAGTTTGCACTATTTCTGATTGTCTCAACTCACTTTCTCTTCCTTCATGAAGTGGCATTGCAATGCCGTGGCAGGAATGGTCCGTAACTGTATACCACTTCAGGGATACCACTATACTGTAACTTCAAATAATCACGCAGCTACATTTGGATTCATTCCGTTAGCAGGAAACCATAATGCAAGAATGTTTGGCGCAATATGTATCAGGAACTGAATAGATTGTTAGCATGAAACCATAATTAAAATGAGCTCCAGTTAGTTCCCTAAATGTCTAAATTATTACTGTAACACCCAAGTGTAAAATCAGTTGTAAATTTGGGTCGTAATAACACAGATTATTGCCAGAAGAATGTGCTTAATGTTCTTTTTTTGAGAGAAATTGCTTCTGACAGTATTTGTGAGGGATGTACATTCCCTCCCTCTACAAAGTCAATCTGTACAGGCAGAGTCAATGACAATACTGCCATCTTTGTGATTAATGTATGAGGACGGTCAATACTTCCAAGCATTATCTATTATGACACTATTGTTAAGTACTCAAGTTGAAAGGCACATACCCCTACCTTCATTTATCCAGCAAGTGTCTCAGATTGAATAATGACAAATGTATGATGGAAAGGGG
>JAABNY020000040.1:6551803-6563294 GCA_015164015.2 Brevimyrus niger | reverse complement strand
TATAGGTGAGCTTGACTTTGTGAAACAAGAATATAGCAAAGACCTATTATGGTATTACAGTTCTGAATTATTATGATCCTCCCAGTTCAAAAAGCATATTTAGTCTTTTGGTTTATGATGTAAAACATACCTTTCTTTTCTTTTTTATGTATTCTAAAATTCTTCAATTCTACTATTAAACAAATAGCTGAAAATATATTTTAATGCATTTAAAGTTATATTGCTCATACTGCATTTTAATTTGTGTGACCCCCCCCCTTCAAAATAGACATGTCAATCAAACTCTAAGCCAATCTGATGCATAATTGGCCAACCCAGAATTTTGGCACATTTAATTTGACAAAATAAAGGTTTGGCTCTGAAGTGCCTGGAAATAAATCCTTCTTGGCTATATGTGGCTTTACGCCATGAGACTTATTTCAGCTGCATAGAACAAAAGCTGGGAAACAGATTTGTAAACACTAATTAGCAGAAAAAAGTGAGCCCCCTGGAAGTGTAAATAATTTATGACGCCCATTTCTTTTCTGACTACAGTCTGTACAGAGGGGTAAATAAAATGCGACTTTAGAATCCATTAGCCCCTCTAAATGAAAGCAGAGTTTCCAAAGGTGGCAGGAATACTCAGCTAAGCGCGTCCCACATGTGCCGCCGGGTCCACCTCCGTCTCATGAGCCAAAGTGAGTTTAGCCAGGCTAAGATTAGCCTACTCAGCATTATGACACCAGCATTATGTAACATCTGCCAGACGGAAAGCTACTCCTGACCCGCAAACAGGAATACATACTGCCTGTGTGACTTGGAAAATCATCTGCAGGTAATGATGCTCTGTGTTGACGTTATTTAATGGAACAATTTAACGTTCACACTAGGTGTCATAGTGTTAATTACCAAAGATGTCTACGACATAATTTATGGTCATACGGCTGACTCAACCTGACACGTAACAGTTCTGCATTAAATCACATATATCCAAATAGACTGTTGCAGCTGTAGGCCTGGGATTCCACAATTAACCTGAGATTAAACTCCTGAAATTGCATGAAGTATTCCCCAGCAATTGGATATATGGGCTTGGTGCAAGACAAAACTGAAAAAAAAAAATGAAAATGGTAACTACTGGCAAAGTAATGCGACCATTCGGTAGGAGAAGAGTTCCCTTACACCTCGGAGTATGTATTATCTGAGTACCACAGCTCTAGTGCAACTAGAGGGAATAGGACCAAGACAGCCGATTCGCTGGTCCCACCTCCTCAAGTTGCTTGGGCCCACCTTCTCTACAATCTGATTCGTTATCTCTCTGAACCAGTCATTTCCTTCCTTTATGTCCTCAAAAGATTTTTTGCGTAAATAAAACTCCCATAAGCAGTACAACACGGAGCGATTAGGCAAAGTCAGTGTAGAATGGGTCAGAAAACATCATGGCCTTAGAATAAACATGCAAAGCACCTCATTCATTCCCTCGCCTTGGTTCAACAGAGGACTCTAGGCTCCACCACACTGTCCTTGAACACTTAATTTATCATGCAACGAATCAGGACCAAACCAATGAAGATAAAGTACCCTGCTTTCTATGGGAGTAGACAACATGCTTGAGAGGACAGACTTTAACCGCAAAATAAAATCTCAAAACGTATGTTTCAATCTTCATGTTAATTATTTATGATTTATGGCTAAAATGCATCACTATAACCCACAAAAAAAAGCTGTGTTCACCACTGAGGAATGTGATTATCTACATGGTTGACCACAATGACAAATGAGTAAATTAGAAAGGCATCTTTCGGCCTACACAAATGTTCAACCTTCTTTGATTTATTTCTCTTAATTCATTCTCCATAGGGGTGCCGGGGGAAAATTGCGTGGCAAACATAGCATCACATGCACTGCAGTATACACTAATTGAAATTTTACTCATGCATAAATGTTTAAACACAGTGTTCAACATGGCAACTACCACATTTAACTTAAAAAATACATAAAGCACCTGTTGAATATCACTGGATGTGCGACCGCATATGGAATTTGTAGGTTGACATTTGGGCTGCAAAAAAACTTTTATTTTCATAACTGATTGTCACGCCCAGCTCCATCTGTTCCTCGTGTGTGCCACGCCCCCTCATTACCTCGCGTTAATTCCCAATTGTATTCACCTGTTGCTTGTTCAGTTTCGACTGTCTTCTGTATTCAGTCCTCGTCTGAGTCAATCTTCCCCAGACTCGTCATTATTGTTTGCTGATGCTTTACCCCGTGTCGCTGCTGTTTCGCTAATAAAACCCCCGTTCTACCCGACCTCCTGGCTCCTCTCCTCTACTTGCCTGTTTGTCCACCGATGATCGTAACACTGGTCATGTGATGAGTCGAAAAACACAGAGTTTGAATCAAAGCACAAATGCTTTATTTTAAAAAACAATAAAAGGTATTTTGAAGTCATACGCATGAAAAAAAACTTTTCAGAGAGTAGATAATTTCTTTTGAAAGTGACAAAGTGGCATATAAACAAAGATCTGTCAAATAAATTCTGTCAAATGAATTTTGACAATAAAACTTGCCAAGCAGGGGAGACAGCCTAGATTTAACAATACAATACAACTGCATGCCGTGTTACCATAATACCACCCAACAACTTAAAAACCATTTATTAAAGTTTACCCATTTAATGTCACCGCTTGTATTTGTGTTAAAGTGTTTTACAAAACATCTCTAACTATATGCATTACATTTGTCCTCTGTTGTACTGGTGAAATATCTGGTGAAATAACAAATGTAGTATGTAGTATGTACATAGGAGTCTGTGCACAAAATTGTGATCAACGTATACAGACTGCGTCAGCACGTGGGAAAATCAAGTATGGTGGTAGTGCCATATCCAATACAGGAACCAAGTCACAAAAATGCAACCAATCAATAGCAAAATTTGTGATTGACTATTTTTATTACAAATCATTATCAGTGTTACCAATTATTTGTTCCAGCCCTAGTTGTATTTACAGTTATTTCGGTCTAAGTTTCATCATGACCACGTGATTAGTGAGACAGAATATATTTCGACATTTTTGTCAAAGCGCCCCGTGTTTAGTATTCATTCTATAATAATTTTATTCGTTATGAAAAAAAAGAATCAAACTTAGTAAAATGCTCAAAACGCAAAAAAGTCAGTCAAAGTCAAGGTGAACTTTATTGTCATTTTTCCTATATACTGGTACATAGAAAAAACGAAATGGCGAGGCTCAAGGCCCACGGTTTAAAGATGTAAGTATGTTTACACGCAGTGAAAATGTTAAAAGATAATAAAAGGCAATGATCCCATCTAGTCATATGTAAAAATTTACAAGAGAATGTTATGAATATGCAAAAACAAAACAAGACCCTATTAAAATTGTTCAAAAAACATCTGACTTCTGTTGTTGCCAATCCACACACAAAGAAATAAGTAAATATAATGTATTCAAATGTGTCACAGCAAACTGTAATAGTGCGGCTCATTTAGAATCAGACAATGGGCAGAATACACTACTGTATATGGACAAAGGTACTGGGACACCTTGCCCTTACACCTATAGGAACTTTTATGACATCACATTCTAAATCCATAGGTATCAATATGGATTTAGTGCCTCATTTGCAGCTATAACAGCTGCCACTCTTCTGGGAAGACTTTCCACAAGAGTGTGTCTGTGGGAATTTTAGCCCACTCATCCAAAAGAGCTTTTGTGAGATCAGACACTGATGTTGGATGTGAAGGTCTGGCTCGCATCTCCATTCTACTTCATCCCAATGGTATTTGACGGGGTTGAGGTCAGGGATCTGTGCAGCCCAGTCAAGTTCTTCCACACCAAACTCACCCAACCATTTTTTTATGGACCTTGCCTTGTGCACTGGGGCACAGTCATGCTGGAACAGAGAAGGACCTTCCCCAAACTGTTCTTAACCAAGTTGGACGTATCGAATTGCCTAAAATGTCTTGGTATGCTGAAACATTACAAGCTCCCTTCACTGGAACTTAGGGGCCCAGCCAAAGCTCAGAAAAACAACCGCGTACCATTATCCCTTTGTCTCCCCTGCTTCAGAGTTCAGTGGCAGTCTGCTTTACACCATTCCGTCCAACACTTGGTCCATTCACTTGGTGGTGTGAGGCTTGCATGTAGCTGCTCGGCCATGGAAGCCAATTCCATGAAGCTCCTGCTGCTCCTGGTTTGAAACCCTGCAGTTATTGACTCATCCCAGCAAAGTTTATGCGCTACGGACTTCAGCACTTGGTGACCTCGCTCTGCCACTTTACGTGGTCTGTTGTTGCTAAACACTTCAGCTTTTTTAATACCACTTAGGGTTGACCATGGAATATCTATCAGGAAAGAAACTTCCCAAACTGACTTGTTGCAAAGGTGGCATCCTATGACAGTACCATTCTTGAATTCACTGAGCTCTTTAGAACGACCAATTCTTTCACAAATGTTTGTGAACCTGTCTGTCGACACAGTCTATACACTGTGGCAATGGGTCTGAATGAACCACCTCAATTCAACAATTAAGAGGTGTGGCCCAATACTTTTGTCTATATAGTGTGAGGTCAAGGCTTATAGAGATAACCTGAGCAAACAGCATGCAAACTTCTTAATGTTCAGACAGATTCATTAAAAATTGATATTTGAAACAAATATTTGTCCTAAAGCTCACAAGCTCCTCATAGCAACAGACCCAACAGTAAAATGTAACATGCAAAACATCTGAGAGAAGCTTTTACATGTGGAGACTCTGCTGGCATTTAACGCTGCCCCCTGAGGAGAACCTGCACGCTGCAGCAGGGAACCATTCAAAATACACTAATCTTTATTTAAAGGCTGTAGAAGACGGAAGATTGAAAATGCAGCAAATACCACTGCACTACAGGAGCTAAACTTACTGTGGCAGCACAAATGACTTTACGAAACATTTCTAACTATATGCGAGGCACAGCATGATACGTCTCATGCAGTGTTTTGAAAGTCAGATTAAGCTGAAGTAGGAAAAAGTAACATTCACCCGCAGACAAGTTTGTACAGATCACTGTCAATTACTGAATGAGAAGAGGCTAAATAGCTGAATATAACTGTTTATTTACAATTTTAAAAGTGATGAACTTTCTCTTTGTTTGTTACAGTACTTTTTCTGGGAACATTTTTAACTAAATGTTCTCACCGTTCACCGTTTATTTTTGTTTTCCCACATACAACATTATTTATTTTTTTGATCAGGGAACCCCGTTTCATTACAAACACCACCTACTGAAAGACAAACTATACTACAAGTTTGTAAGGGTGTCTGCATAGCTGTTCCTTTGTATGTCAATAGGCAGCTTTCAGTGATGATGCACTCTTTCACAAAACTGAAAAACAGCGCGGTGACATCTGAGTGACTAACTGGGATAATTGCTTTAGCTGAACGGTTCTCCAGCAGGAGGGCTGAAGTACTTGCAATTAAAGAAGAGTGAGGAGATCATCTTAGCATTGAGCAGATTTTTAAATAACTAAAAGTAAAAGCCATAACCTCTACCCATTGACATGTTATTTGATGTTTCTTTAGCTTGTCTGGTGACTATGGCCACGATAAGCGATTATAAGACAATGCAGCGTTGGTCAATCCACTTGGGGTATATAGGTGGTTGCCTAGGGCACAATATTCTGAGAGAATGCCAACTTAGCAAGCCAGTTTCATTGTGCTTTGGACATGGGGCACTGACAGTGATGCTTGCCTAGGTGATGGATGGATGGATGGATGGATGGATGGATGGATGGATGGATGTTTCATCTTGCTAACTGGATGTGGTAGCTGATATCAAGGATAGGTAAATATAGATGATATATGTTCCACAAGTTTCCTATTTAATCTTAGCATATATCTGAATGTTGCGTTTGTCACGCCCAGCTCCGTCCGTTCCTCGCGTGTGCCACACCCCCTCATTACCTCCCATTAACTCCTGATTGTATTCACCTGTTGCTTGTTCAGTTTAGCCGGTCTTATGCATTTAGTTCGCGTCCGAGTTCGTTTCCCCAGTTGTGTTGTTGTGCTCGTCAGTGGGTGTCTGCCTTCTTGTCCCCCAATAAACCCTTCAGTGCGGCTCCTCTCGCCTGCTTCCCCGCCCGCCTAACTAAATACATAAGGCAGGCTAAAATGAACAAGCAATACAATCAGGAATTAAAAGGAGGTAATAAGGGGGTGTGGCACACAGGAGGGTCGGACGGAGCTGGGCGTGACAGTGTTACACGACTTCTATGAAAATGTAACTTAAATGAGCATGTATGTGGGCCAGAATCCATCTCAATGAGCCACTTCCTCTGTAAATAAGATCTCCATCTTGTGCAGGGTAACCCAGCTCCACACAGAACACATCTGCTTCTCATCAATACCTTTGCCATTTTAATTGAGATTGATTAGCAGTAAATGCATCTCATCCAAAGTGTTCCCAAGTGTTATGCCCTGTTCTGCATGTGATAAGCTCCAGGTATTGCCCACAATCCTGACCAGAAGAAGAAGCTAGAAGGTGGATGGATAGATAGATGGATGGGTAATCTGTAATGTAATTCACAAAAACTTAATCTCCCCATCCATCTTCTACAACCGTTTCTTTAATATAAGATACAGGCAGGCTGGGAGCCTACTCAGGAAGCATCAGCTATAAGACAGAAGAGCTCATGGGAGTTTTACTTACGCAACAATGTTCTGAGGGCAGAATGAAAAATGATTGGCTATCTCTGAACCAATCAGATTGTAGAGGAGATGGTCCAGACAACTAAAAAAGGCGGGACCAACCAATCAGATGTCTTCGTTCCACCTCTTATAGTTTCTTGGACCCAGATCCTCTACAACCTGATTGGTTATCTCTCTGAACCAATCATTTTTCATTCTGCACTCAGAACATTTTTGTGTAAGTAAACCTCCCAACAGTAACAGACGACACGCGAGATCAAAATGTGAGTCCATAACAAGATACACAGCCATTACACATCCTTAAGAAGTACTAAACATCGTATAATAAGACAGCTAGCATATCATCCTCAGATAATAAACACAGTCATTTGTACCTACCGAGCGACTTAGCAAACATTTGATCAAAGCCTCTCAATTCAAGAGTTTTGTCTCTAAATTGCTTAATCTGCCTAAGAGCTTAAAGACCGACACAACTGAAATGTCGCTGCATCATATGCAGCCAAAATAAACATTCCAATATATTACATCCATTTAATATTTCCAATAAGCATGGTTTGGTGAAACAGACACTAAATGTCCCACTAATAAAACGTGGCTATTTGTCAAGCCATCAGCCAGCAGAAAGTCAAGCATGCAAGTAGATACATTTGTAAAAAATAAAAAAAGCATATATAAGTAGTACTAACTGCTTGCTAATTGGTCAAATTGAACCAATGTTTGTGCGACGCACAATAAAACTTTGCAATTAACAAACACACAGGATGCTTTGCCAGATGTTGCGGTTTCCTTCCTGTTCTTAAAGAACAGCTTGTTTAGTCGGAGAATGTCATTTGTCTTCTAGGCAGTGCAGTTGGCAATTGTGCCTTTGGTTATGTATTACAAATTTCATTTACATTCCCTGGCTCCCACCTTTCGGCCCAACGTAACCGGGGGAGGACTGGGCAGGCATACAGGATACTGCTGGGCGCAAAGCTACAGCACATACAATTGCAGAATTGTTTAATTTTTTTGTGTGCTTGTAACCAAATGGATTGCTGTAATTCTAAAGATTCCAACTTCATGAACAGCAATGTATGCCGTACCAATGTGACGCCTAGTGGGTGTGAATTTTACATTGAATTCCACAACAAAATTGCCATCATTTAAGAATTATTTAAAGGTATGTTACAAAAAAAACGACTGTATTGACTGGAAATGATAAAGTATGAAATCTAAGGTATTCCCATTCCTTTCCCCAGCTTTTATTTTTCTTTACATAATTATTTCTGAGTCAGATCACAGAACAGGAAAACCAGTGGCAGGCTCCTGTTCCTCTTAAAAAATTAAACAGAATTAAATCACACCTGCAAAACCTCTGTATCACTGCGCTGTTGTCATTTATACTTTGGCTATAATAAAGGGTTTGTTCGTGGCTTCAGAGAAAATCCCTGTACATCCGAAATGCTTCTGCATGTTTGTCAAATGTTTTACATCCTTTTTTCGTTGAATTTAACTTTCCATTTCGCAACACACAATATCGTATAAATGCGTGTTTCAGAAAGGGGAAACTGAAGAATTAATTTGAAAATACTTTAAAGCACTGTACTCCACCTTTTGGACTAATCCTGTAAGTGCAAGGCTACACTCGGTGGTTTTTAAGGGAGTCTTTTCGGCTTCCTAATTTTGTTTTCCGTGTTTTTCATGTTTCTGTGTAAAATACTGATTGATCAAGATAAATTATACGCTTAAAAAGAAATGCGCACTATTCCAAAATTTCAGAAACAAATATAAAGTCAACATTAACTTACTATTATAAAATATGTTTAACATATGCACATACATTTTTATTTCAGTTTATTTTTTTCTTTTTTGCCATGTGTTGCGGAAACCACATACTATGAAGGCACGACAAATAATGTTAAACATAATGACTTTTAGGGCTGAGATTTTTTATTGTACCTTAGCCAGATTCGGTTTCACAATAACAAATCCTAATGTATTTAATATAGAACAAAATCCATTCATGTAAGTTAGAATAACAGTCACACTTCGCATCTGCTTTGACTTCCTCAGTGTTTATACGTACAATATATATCGTGAACAACAAATCAAGAGCACGTGGTAATCCTGCAGAATTTCGCTTTTATTTGTGGCTAGGTGCCAGAAGTGCCATTTGAAAATATGTTTCCCTTTCCAATCAATTAAATTGGTTGCAACAAAAAATCTAAATCATGGTAATCAATAACCATGATTTAGGCATAACAATGCCGATTTATAATAATCAATACGCTCCATATGTTTATTTATGTTTAAAAGACAAACGTCATGTTTAACTTATTTAACTTATAAACAAATCGGCTATTTGAAACATTTTTTTAAATTGCAGCCGTCTAGCGTGACCCTGGAGATCTGCAGCAAGCTGCTCATATTACTGCATCAACCACAGATAAAAAAAAAAAAAAAGCAACCGACACAGTTTTTCTTGTGGACTTACAGGACGAATTAGAATCGACAGCAGTTTTTCCAAAACCGTAATGCTGTTGGGACTGTAATATGAAAAACGATGAGATCTGTGCACCTGTTACTGTGCGTGGCGGAAAAAAAATCAATAATTTCATCTCTATACCCTGGATTTCAGAAGAATGCCGAGTGTTGCGTGACATGATACAAGGAACCTGGTGTATTTTGTGTAATAAATAATAACTTACGCTGCTGTTGTATCCAGACCAGTGCACCATTGCCTGGTTGTGCGCGGAATCCCCCGTCAATGCGAAGGTGGTGCTGGTAACTTTGGGCTCATCTTGTCGAGGATTTATCACTTTACCATCATCCCCGGCCCAGGTGAACTCGGACCTGCCCTGCCTGTGTCCCTCGAACATCGGGCCAGCTGCTTTCTTGTCTTGCGCTCCATCCATTAAAGCGTCGCCGCTTCTCACACTTTGGGAAAATTCACCTACTTCTGCTTCGCTCCGTTTCGGCCGCAGAAACGCCGAACTCTTCTCCCCTAATTGCTTTCCCCCCGTGTCGCTTTTATCGTCATCAAGTCTTACTTTTTCACTTGCCTGAGACGGATTATGCGGGAATAGTTCTGAAACTCCATCTCCCGCATCCGCAGACCATTTCATTACATGGTCAGGGACCCCGAATTCGTCTGATCTATAAAGTACCTCTCTTTTATCAGCAAAATATCTCGTTCGTGGGAATTCCTCTTCGAATTGCTCTTTAAGTGCAAATCCCGTCTCTCCTTCATTCATTCGTTTTCCCCGCAGTAATTCTTCCCGGTTTAGGTGAATTGCCAATTGACAAGACGCGCAAGTAATCGCAGCATCAGCGGTCATTATAATATGAGCCGAGATTAGAAGCCAGATACATAGAGCAAGATGTAAGGCAGCCTTAGTTCCCATCATCGATGCAGTCTGGAGAATGAGCTCTTTTGTAAAAACACCGTTTCTACAAGACTAACCGGAAAAGAGCAACTCCTGCGAAGTAGAGACCTCCGCTCCGTATCCTTGTGTTCTCCGGGCTCCAGCAAAAGTGCTTCTCAGCTAAACGGTTCACGTTCAAGGATCTGATCAAGTGAGCCGCCACATAGGGGTGGAGCTGAATCTAAGCCAAGCTGTCGAAACTGCGCCCGGAAGAGAGCGCAAGCGAGGGAGACAGGGGAAAACAGAAAAGGGAGTGAGAGAGGGGGACTGTCCTTTCGGCGTGGCTCAGCGGTGTCAAAGCTGCCATTGTGCGGTTAATTATGGGCGACTAATAACTATTATTTTTGTTGAATTCTCTACAATTAAACTAATGGCTGACAACAGTTGCAGTCCACCAACCTTTGAGGGCGGGAAAACATAAAACCAGCCACCCCTCATTCAGCTATCCCTCATTCATCCATCCGTCCATCCTTCTATACACCTACCCAATAACTACATATCTGGGGGTTACTCGGTGAAAAAAAATATCTAATTGAAACAATGTAACATAGGATTTATGTAATTAAACTATTTTCAGGAAGATGAAGAAATATTAAACTGGATCATGTGTGCCAAAATTATACATTTTGAAAACTGAAAATATATTAATCTAAGTTAAGTAATCCTGGCAACACATTGTAGTTATGAAATGAATATTCGAATGATGCATATATGTGACCAGAGATGTGGTTAGAGGCAAATGGATTCTGGAGTTCTTTGGATTCTTAGAGGATGCAATGGCAAAACATATATGATATAAAAAGCTATTCATGACTTTAGCGAATAAGTGCACATTGATTTGCTGGGTTAAAAAAACACCTTTTTTTTCGGGGGGGGGGCTAAAGCCTCTCAAAAATAGGCTCAATGACACCCCTGAATGTGATTATCTATTTCAGTGGTCCCCCCACCCCCCCAGTGATCATAAGGTTGGGATCCCCTAATCTATCTGATATGAATCCACACTGTTCTGTCCGTCTGACCTAAGAACTTGTGTAATTAGCGCCGGAGGCTGAGGAGGGGAATAGGGGTCTTCTGGAAGACAAGACAACAAGCATCTGTGAAAGTTCCAAAATACGGGGAAAATAATAGAATTCCGAGAAGAAAACACACTAAAACAACTCTTTTACTCATGAAGACAAGAAGCAAGGGCGATCGTGGTCCATAGATATTACGCAGAAGAGCCAAGCGTATGGGTGAAGCACCCAAGGGTGGAGGTGATGATGAAGCGAATCCATCCTTTGATAAAGGGGGGGGGGGGGGGGAAAGCCGGCGGGGGGGGAACGTCTGCCTTGGGGGAGCTATGAGGGAAACAGTCCCCTTAAAACCGGTCTACTTTTGTAATACGCATTTTTATAGGGTGAATT
>JAABNY020000040.1:6523162-6535107 GCA_015164015.2 Brevimyrus niger | reverse complement strand
GCCCCCCAACACCCCCCCCCCCCCCCCACATGGCCCCGCCACCCAACCCAATTCCAACACTGATAAGAGGGTTGAAGATGCAGCATGATTTGTGTTTATGAGTAAAATACAAACTTACAAACTTAGCCATCAACTACTCTAGTACTGATGAGTCCTGTTGCTGATGCGCCAGAATGTTTTTATTTCAACCCACACTGTTTTCAATCTGCCACATCCATTATTAGCTTAGTAACGACTAAATAAGCCTGGTTAAGAAAGTTAAGAGTTAAGACAATTAGGAATTGTAAAGAAAACACTCTGACTGGGAAGGGGGCACCAGGAACAGGATGAGGACCACTGGATTACTCGGATTACTCCATTTTTCCTTGCATACTTAGTCCAATTAAATCAAGATACATATTTCACTTTACTACTTCATACTTGCTTGCTGGATCTACATTTTCTGGGGCTCCAGGCAAAACCTTTCTTGGGAGCCCCCCCCCCACCAAGAAAATTGATGATCGTTTCACTTCCTCTGGAACGCAGGTCATTCGGGGGCCCTGGGCAACTGTCTCTTCTGCCTCTAACTGGAGCTGTCCATGTTTCTGCCCGCACATAAATGTTTTCATTTAACATATATGGCTTTAATTTTTATTATTATATTTTAATTTTGTTTAAGTGGTCATATTTTATTTTTATTTTTTTACGACTCTACGCTGCTTTGTGCCAATTGGGGCCTAGGCGACTGCAAAGTTTGCCTGTGCCTGGATCTGGGCCTGCTTCTTTGTAATTCTTTCAAAAATAAAACAAAAATAAATAAATAAAGCAGTGTGAGGAACTCTCTAGAAAATACTGCTATCCAAAGCCTAAGATTAAGCCACATCCAGTGTACCAAAAATCTATGTTAGAATCTAAAAAACATCCCTTTCATTCCAAAACCTGTTTACTCTAGAATGTACAATCTATTCTTGGCAAACCAGAGGCCTGTTTCCAAACGCTTATAATATTTTGTTCCAAAGTTCACAGTTTCCTGTTATGGCTGCATAAACACAGTGAAACAATAAGTTTTGGTGTTTTACCTCCATATTAGTACAATTCCTGCAGTATGTGTAAATGGAGAGAAGTTAAACAAAAATATTTATTAAAAGAAGAATTGTTGTGTAGTATTATATAATGTATACAGAATCATTTCGAAGAATCATTTTTGTCACACTTCCCAAGTAAATACATAATGTATAAACTGAATTAACTTTCAATCGGTGTAAACACACTGAGGTAATAAAGTGGATTATATGCCAATGAAACTTTCACGTTCAGTATATTATTGTTTTGCAGATGTTTTATCTAAGATCACAATGGAATGGAATTATTGTGAAAAAAAATCATGAATATGTGTAACTACATCCTCTGCTCTCTATAATATTGTGCAATACTTCATTTATATTTAAGTGTTTATGTTTAATTAAAACCGACTGTTGCTGTGGGTGTGTTTGGCTATTTCGGAACTCTTATTGCGAGTTGTACATCTCATTGCTCAGCACATTTAAAATATACGAGAAATACAGAGCAACACTCTCTGCCTCCGATAACCCACTTGTGTTTTTAATGTTGTGTATATCATGTAAAATGACTGCTGTTGGTTGTGTGTTTCTCTTACTGCGAATTGAAAGACCAAACTTGGTGTTTTGATGAAGCATTGTAAATATATAATCAATGGGAAATCCTCTCCGTTAAAAATTCCTGACTTTAATATTATTGGGTCTAAGCAATAAATGTACCACATCTCCTGTATGTTTGAGATGTGGTTAGTTTCATAACAATGTATAAAAAAATATATTATGATATTCAATGATAAATTCGCAAAATACAATAGTGAACATACCTGAAATGTAAAAAAAAAATGCATAAAGTCAACATAGACTATTAACACGATACATCCGGCTACACAAAAATATATATAGATTTTTTTCATTTTTTTCACATCAATCCCACAAATATGTTGCTAAAAATGACACCGGGCTGGTGTTAATCTCCTAGCTTTGCTTTTCCAGTTTTTCCTATGTGTATTATATAGCGTAGCACTGCAAAGGCTGAGTTGGGGCTGCTTTTAATTCTGCCTGTTGTTTTCAGGGTTCCTGTTTTGTCTCCGTTTGATGTGTATTCCTCAGCAGCCCCGGGGCTGCAGGTGCTGCTGTTGACAGCTCTACAGATTTCCCACTCACTCTCTCAGTGGGCCTTCCCCATCACGGCCCTGCATCAATGGGGTCTGGGTAATTGGAATGATCAAACCCTGTTTTCCCGATAATGTGTAAACTATCATCACTTTTAATGAAGCGGATAGCGCTGGGTGGACTGCAGCTGAGCGTAAAAACATTCCGGATCAAAAACACGTCTTTAAATTTCAGAGACCATTTAAAATAAATAATTCTGAGAAAAAAATTATCGTGCATTTGTCCAAATTCTTTTTTTTTTTGTTATTTATTATTTATTGGTATATAAATTGTGTAACATTTGGCTATGACTGGAAGCACAATCTCCAATGGGGCCTTGTGCTGATTTTCCCCACTGAAAACCAAGCTGGTCCCAGAGATGAAGCCGCCTCAGGGCTTCGCGCTCAGTCCCATTTGTACCATCAGCTGTCTGAAAGCGTAGCTTGTTAACTGTATACTTCAGTGATCCCAGCAAAGCAAGCCCACTGGCAGTGGCAGCCTCTTTAATGGCCGTCACATTCAGACAGCTCAGACCAAAAATGGAACGGCAAGGCGCATTCCTGATAACATTAAGAAAAAAAAAAACTTCTGCTTGTCCGTCTAGCAGCTAGAAGCACTTGTTAAGTTGGAGGCTCTCAGGTTGCCAGTGTGTCCTGCAATATGGTCCAATGGAATGTTACAATGTAACATTTCTTGCAATAATTCCACAGTTTTCATAGTTTTACTGTTTTATTGGAAACAATCGTAACAGTTGCCTTTTCAAAATATTGCTCATATTACCTGTAAAATCGCATTGTGCGATAACACTGCATTATGTAATAACAAAAAGCAACAGATTTTCACTTCGTTGTGCAATGACATTGCTTTTTGTAATATCCTGCCAAATTTTTTAAACACAACTTTAATGCAATATGTAATTAATTTCCACACAATTTGTAATAAATCATTAGTAGTAGTGTCTGTCCACCACTGCTGGCCCGCCAGCTGAAGGGCGTTATGGTTAAAGGTCAAAACACACAACCTACTGGCTAAAGGCTACAGTCATTATGTAATGATGAAGTGAAGCATCACACCATGTATGTCATAGGTCATAAAAAAAATGTTTACACTTTTTTATGATAAAAATTTAATAATACAGTGCATTGTGTAATAATCAAAATTGATGTGTACATCCATACACATATTATATTTCAGCAATTAGGCTAAATTAAACTTCTCGAATATTAATTTAGATGGGGGGTTATTGTTGACTCTGATCTTAGTCTAAATAACCGCATAAAACTAAAAACAAGATCACTATTGCAAAATTTTGCTGAATATTACAAATGCTAGTGTTATTATATAATCAAGTGAGAATTTGTTACATTTTCTCAAGATATCACACAATGAGGTGTTATTACAAAATGTGTAGTTACGTTACCACAGAAAGTAAACATTATATTGACCTATAGCATTTAGGTCCCATTTCCATACCTACAATTCACAGATGAGCCTAATATTGTGTACAGAGCCGGCAAATCATATCTGACCTGTTGAAGCATGGACTCCAGCAGACCTCTGAAGGGGTTCTGCGGCATCTGGCCCCATGACGTTAGCAGAGGTCTTATCAGTCGCAAGGTGGAGCCTCCATGGATCCGACTCGTTTGTCCAGCACATCAAATGGATGCTCGAGCGGACTGAGATCCGGGGAATTTGGAGGCCAAGTCAAGACCTTCAGTTCTTCATGTTCCTCAAACCATCGCTGAACATTTTTTGGAGAGAAGCAGAGCGCAGTATCCTGCTGAAAGAGGCCATTGGGGAATACCACAGCTATGAGGGGGCGTACTTGGTCTGCAGCAATGTTTAGGTAGGCGGTACATGTTAAGGCAACATCCGCGTGAACGCCGGGACCCCAGGCTTCCACTCAGAACGTCGTCCAGAGCATCACACAGCCTCCAGTGGCTTCTTCTCTCCCCGTAGAGCATCCCATGGGCCATCGCATCCCCTCCCCAGGTAAAAGATGCAGACCCATGAAACAGAAAACGTGACTCATCAGACCAGGCCACCTTCTTCCATTTTTCCATGGCCCAGGTCTGATGTTCATGAGCCCATTGCTGCCACTTTCTATCACGGTCTGCAGCTACTCAGCCCCACAAGCATCAAGGTGCAATGCCCTGCGTGATCTGGCACCTTCCTATCGCTGCCAATGTAACTTTTTCAGCGAGTTTTGCCCTCCTTGGACCACTTTTGGTAGGTTCTGACCACTGCATACCTGGAACACCCCACAAAGCCTGTAGTTTTGTAAATATTCTAATCCAGTCGTCTGGACATCACGGTTTGGCCCTTGTCAAAGTCACTCAGATCCTTATGCTTGCCAATTTTTCCTGCTTGCAGCACATAAACTTCAAGGACTGATTTTTCACTTATACTGTAATATAATATACTAATATACTCTATGGTGGCATCTTTGAAGACTGTGACTTTCTAATGAGACAATGTAATTCACTTCACCTGTTAGTGGTTTTAATTTTATGGCTGATCTGTGTACATAATTACATTTTTCCAAGTGTTTTTCCTGGTCAGTTTTGAAAGGTTGCCAATCAGAGTAAATGCAAGTACGCAGAAGATTCTAATTTCCGTAAAAGGACAGACATTTAATTGACATTTCTTTCCCAGGTCGGGTCAGGTGTGGAAGAAGGTACTGATACAATGCATTGCTGCGCCAACCACACGATGAAACACCTATGGGTCCCAGTCGGCAAGCCCCCAGACTGACACAGGGTCTAATCCCACCCTCCGAAAATGGCCATCTATCTGCTATAGTCAACTGTCACTCGGGCATTCCCTTAGCCTAGAGCAGCCACTCAGGTCCTCAGCAAGCCTGCAAGCCAGATCACCCTCAGGGAATTGTGCCACGTGGCCATAGTTACGGCTCCCTCACTATGCTGGTACTGTGCCTCACTCAGAACTCCCTGACCAACTGCTAGTTTGACACAATGTCAAACCAGCTTTACTAAATGACTCTCTGAGGAGACACAGTATCAAAGTCGAGTCTTTATCTCATGTCAATGGACAGCATCCATGCCTCACAGGCATACCGCAAAACAGACTCTAAAGATCCTTCGTTGTCTTACAAAGAGAGTGGCATCGCCACACACCCTATTCCAGTGATCTCATAACCCACTATAAAAAAAAAATTAAAAAAAAAATTAAAAAATAACCCACTATGCTCTCCAAATCTGTCTACTGACTTCACAGGAAGAGTCACCAGAGACATAAATGTCACTGCTGAGATAAGTGAACCTCTGGACATGGTCGACATTGTCGCTGCAGACACGCTGCTGATGGCTGTGCCCAAGAGGTGCTTAAAGGCCTTGATCTTGGTTTTTATCCAGGACACCCACAAACCCAGATAACCACAGACTCCATTGACTCCGCAAAGACCACAGTATCGTTGGCAAAGTCAAGATCAGTGAATCTTTCTGCACCAATAGAGGTCCCACAGCCACTGGGCCCCATGATCCTGTTCAACACCCAGTCCATGCAAGCATTGAACAATGTAGCAGCAAGAACTCACCCCTGATGACCCCTAGAATCAACTAAATCAACGCAAAAGTTCTGCCTGCATTCTGCACAGCACTCATAGGAACAGTGCGAGTGTACAGGCCACCATGTGGTCCAGTGACTTGGGGGGGATCTCAGGATGTCCACAGGGCAACTCGATCAAGCGAATGAAACGCTTCACGAAAGTCAACAAAGGCTGCGAAGGAACTCTGCCGATTCCGCACTCAATGCGACCCCTCAGTGCCAGAATGCGGTCGATGGCAGACTCCTTAGGCACAAAACCGGACTGCTTCGGTCCCTGGTCAGCAAACCAGTGGCCATAGATCCTGAGGATGACCCTGGCAGGGACCATACCCGGCACTGCAAGCAGGGTCATTTCCTATTGGTTGCTGCAGTCACCCTCCCCTTTCCAGGTATATCCCTGGTACTGTATTCAAAAAAGTGCACGACATCACCATTGCTCAGATCCTGTTACACACACATACACACACACACAATCCTTGACAGGTATGTTTCATATTGGGAGCCTGGGGAAGCACAACAGCAGCACGGGGCTTGATCTGAACAATCTTTTGCGTTCGTTTCCATGGCGATTGATCAACTGCCCTGAGCCCATTTCCCATGTTAATTGGAGCAATAATATCCGATATTTTACTTAAGTATTACGTGAAGACAAATTTACTTAACCGCATTATACTACCTTACACATAGATCGACATCCTGGGAAATACAGTATGTGTGTGTGTGTGTGTGTGTGTGTGTGTGTGTGTGTGTGTGTATATTTATAGTTTTTACTCAGTCAAACAGATTAAATAAGTTTCAGCCTATTTCTTTTGAACATATTGACTTGTGGCAGCAACTAAAATGCAAAAGTAAAAGTTAAGATGTCTTTTTTTGCACTCAATTGCTGGGTAGGACTGTTGTTTTACAGCAATGTGTCAACGTTTTATGACTTCTTTAATGATTTTCTAAAAAGGCTCCGATGCAAAGGAAAAGAATAATACAAGAATACATCTGCACAGTATTTGTTTACAGGCAGGCAAGAAATGATAAACGGCATCTGTTAACAAAGGTAACCATATGACCCACTTAGAATTACATTTTATAGCACGGCTCTGCTCTTCTTCATCTATATAAAAGATGTTTCTTTTGTTAAATCGTCAGTCACCGTAATAATACCAGCTATAAGAGCAGAGGACGAATGGGCAGTGAAGAGATATGCATGAACACATTCAAAACATGTCAGCATTCCGTAGCATTTTGCGATACACCACTACATGTAAATATGTTTGACCTTCCGTACAGCACATGCCCACTTACAATAGCTCATTGTGGATGCGCTGGAGTGATGTTTCCAGCAAAGGAAATCGGTAAAAATATGCAAACAGTCAGTTAAGATGTTAAGATGTTTTTTTTTCTTTCGTTTGAGAAGTGTTTGAGAAAATCTTATAGCTGAAAGCTTCCCCTCTTTTCAATTTGACAGCAAAATGGTCATGTGTAATAAAATAGAATGAAAAATATATGGTGACACTCCATGACATGACTTTAATATTATTGGGTTTTCGCCATGGATTATGAAATTTGACAATTTGGTCGTATGTAACGGTCACATGACCAAAACCACTGGATTGCTTTTAAATATCAAGACTTGCGAAGGAACTGCGTGATGGTCTGCTACAGCATCCTTTCTGCTGAAGTGAAACAGTGTACAACAAAACAGAAGGAGGTAGCTGCTACTGTGGTAAATTAATCAATTCTTGCAAAAAATGGTGGAGGACAACCTCCAGTTAAATCAGACAAAGGAGAACTTCGACTCGTGGTAAAAACATCCTCCTGCTGGGATTAACAGGCTTTGAATACACAGACACAAATGCATTTATCTTAGAGCAGAAGCCCCAGCTGCCTGTGCACCTGGTGAAACGGTCAGAATGTTGAAATGCAAAATATAGAACAAATCTCATTAGGGACTTTCATTAATACGTGTTGAACGTAGTAGAGAAACAAAAAATGTATATGCCAGAATTCAAAACATAAATAAAAGTGTATATACATACTAAAGCATTTATTATACATACAATTGTGTGTGTGTGTGTGTGTTTGTGTGTGTGTGTGTGTGTGTGTGTGTGCTGGTCAGATATACATTAGTAGATTGTCTGACTGCAATCAAAAAACAAAAAAATGCCAAAACTCTTGAATTTCGTTGCTTATGGGTAGGGGTTAAGGTTCTTATTGTTGGTATTAGGGTTTCGCCCACAGAAATGAATGAAGTCCCCACAATGATATGAATACAGATACAATACAAGTTGATGTATTGAAAGCAGGAAAAACGGGCAGGCGTAAGGATCTGAGCGACTTTGGTCAGGGCCAAATTGTGATGGCTAGATGACTGCATCAGAGCATCTACAAAACTGCAGGTCTCACACAGTTTTTCCGGTATGCAGGGGTCAGTACCTAGCAGAAGTGGTCCAAGGAAGGTCAACCAGTGAACCTACGATCGGGTCATGGGCTCCCAAGACTCATTGATGCACATGGGGGTTGATGACTAGCCTGTCTGGTCCAATCCCACAGGAGGGTTACTGTAGCAAGCTGGTGGAGGGACACGTTTTCCTAAGAATCCTTGGGTCCTGCCATTCATGTGGATGTTACTTAGACACGTACCAGCTACTTAAACATTGATACAGACCTAGTACAGCCCTTCATGGCAGTGTTATTTCCTGATGGCAGTGGCCTCTTCAGCAGGAAAATGCACACTGCCGCACTGCAAAAATTGTTCAGGAAAGATTTGAGGAACATGAAAAGAGTTCAAAGTGTTCACAGATTAATAATGTCACAACTGATTGGTGTATTTATATATATACACACATATACATGTTGGCATACCTATCTAAATGGGGACCTTCCATTAATTTTCGATGGGAAAAACCCTAATCCCAATCACTACTCGCTTAACACCTACCCAGGTCTAACCTGAAACAAAATTAACCAGACAAAATACAAAATAAAAGGTATCTTCCTTTTTTGATTGCATTCATGGACTTTCTCAAATTGAGATTATCCAAATGGGGACCTGAAAAAGTTCCAAAGTTCCAGGTTGTACCAGACTATGCGGACATTTTGGTGCCCAAATGTGATCAATGGAACCCCCCCACGTACACACACACACACACACACACACACACACACACACACACAGATATATATATATATGGATATTTTCTCATTTTCTTCTCTCTCTTGATCTTTGGATTAAAGGTAGCCAAGCAATTTTTATGTGCTGACAGCCATCTCATCTCATCTGAGAGGCGAAAGTCACACTTTGCAATGGTTTGTGTCGATGCAATATTTAAGCTCTGTTATTAAAAGCCCTTTTACTTCAAAGCTATCAGTTACATTATATAAACTGGATCTAATACCAAAGTTTATTTTTTACATGTACCATACATATGGATGGGCCGTGTATTAGGATGTGCTAATTACTTTCCTCATATCAGAAAACATACACACAGCTAGCATGGGAATGCATAACACACAGATAGCATAGGAATGCATAGCATACACATAGCAAGGGACAGAATTATCTTTTTAGGTACATGCCTATCTTCCTAATTTCTTCTAATTGTCAAAAAAGTAATGATATTTAAAATCTGTAGCAGATTATAACAATAATAACAATAATATTAACAATAACAATAATTATTATTATTGTTATTATTATTATTATTAACATTAAATGAAACAAAATTACTTTTTAACAATTTTATTAAAATTCATGTTAATTTAGGAGCTTGACCCAAACACTGTCCGTAGTTCAAGAGTTTAAAATAGGTTCAGCAGCGACATGCATCTCAAAATTCAAAGCGGTTGTATAAATACATTTTTAAAATGGAATAAAAGAAGAGAGATCTGTGAACTGTGCAGTGAGGAAATGCCCAAGATATCAGCACGGCATGTATCAGAGAATTAAAATTAGGAAATGTACAATAAAAATCTTTCCTTGTCACATTCTAACATAAAAATAGCAGAAATGCTGAAATTGCATCAGGAACTTATTTTTAATCAGGGTGATGTAGGTTTAAGTGGGCAAATAACCTGGTTCTTTATTTGTGTCAACTGTAATTGGCCATTTCTGACTCAAAATTCAGTTCTAAACAAAAGATTATATATATATATACACACTGGTAAAGACAAATTCCATAAAAAGAATGCAGATGTTCTTAAATGAGAAACCCCTACCCTTTTTGTAGACTGAACTCTGAAACTCAATATAATTTAAAAAAAACTAATATATATATATATATATATATATATACTGTATATATATTTTTTTAAAATTTTTTTTATTAGTAATCAGGTTTGCAAGTACAGATTTCAGAATCATTTGGTAAGTTTAAAATTCTATTCGTGTTTCTTTCCAACCAAAAAATTTGTCACACCAATTTGTCCTTGCAGATACGAAAGAGACGGATTTAATTTGACGGAACAGCATGGGGCACAAGGTATTAGATCTATGCCGTAATTTTCTCAGGCTGCCTGAGGTTGAATCCTCCCCCTGTGAAACG
Source organism: Brevimyrus niger (assembly GCA_015164015.2). Classification (NCBI taxonomy): domain Eukaryota; kingdom Metazoa; phylum Chordata; class Actinopteri; order Osteoglossiformes; family Mormyridae; genus Brevimyrus; species Brevimyrus niger. The sequence continues at coordinate 6,524,816 of JAABNY020000040.1, read as the reverse complement.
TGGGCCCTCCATCCGCTGAGGCTGAATTGCAGACTGTCCCACATGGGCGAGAGACCGCATGTTCTCCCTGGAGAATGACAAGGGACAATCAGAGGGTCATGTTACATGTCCAACAACTCCTCTCTTGAGGAAAACAGTCGACACTTTCCGACAGCCTGTGTACAGTGGCATCACTCATTGTTCAAGACTTCATATCTGCACCTGCCCTGTTTTTCATGTTTCATTGATATTCAATTGCCTGGGTGGGTGTGCGGGCTTGGTTTTTTTTGTATTTGGTGGGGGGTTATTGATTACATATGGAAATTACCAAAATAATTACTTAATTCAAGAAATAAATGTGATTAGAGTAATGTTATGCACAAGACTTTAAATATGCTGACTCTTGGATCTCTGTCCAGACATCTGTGAAACACGCTTTGATCTCCTTCCATTCATGTAACATCACTGTCTACTTCAGCTAATGCCTTTTGACAATGCAGGAATCCGGCAGTAATTAAATTTTCAAGACTATACAAGGTATAAAGGAGGGATATGCTTTTACAATTCCCCACTCAAATAAAGCTGGCGGTTTGTTTATTCATTCGTGGCGAGTTAAGAAGGCAAGTAGAGGAGTCTACTTTACGGTAGACATTCCCCGCCGTGCGCATCAGGCAGCTCTCACCGATACGATTCACACCTCGTTGTGCGACAATGACACCCAGCTTTGCTCATAAAGTGACATAGTGTTGCAAAAATATTTGGAACATTGTTCGCTGAGCCTCCTCGATTCACTGGGATGATCAACGAACCGTCACATCTAGGGTGGTAATGGCTGTCATATTATCCCCAGTGTGGGAGTAGAACTGATGCCAAGAGAAGAGAAATTCTAAAGACTTAACTGCAGTTTTGCATGCCGTTCTCAATCGTATTCATAAGAGGGAGTAAGAGCTTTCTAAACTTGTACAATGCAGGACTACAGCTAAATGTTAATGTTTTAGCCACCATGGTAGATGATGGAGGTTTGAGCTGGTTCAGAAGCTGTTAAGGAACATTCAGCCATTTTCATTTAAGTAGCAGGAACACAAATTTGCATTCAATTAGAGAAGGAACAAAAATTTCTTAAAGTAGCTAGCATAAAGTATGTAGCATCATTCAAGACAGATGTGGAAAATTAATGTCTCTGTTGGGGTCTTGATATATTTTTATTGAGTAAGGTGCTTATGTTTGTTGACACTCATAAAATATATGTATGCAACTAGGTGAAATCACACATTGATGTATAAAACCCTGCAATGTAGAAATTAAAACAGGTTATAGAGATCACTAGCAAAGTAACAATTCCCCCTGTCTAATATAGCTACCACCAGGGGATGGGAAAACAAGTATGGACCTAAGATTACTTACACTTGTTCCTGCAGGAGGGCTTACAAGGAACAAAAATGAGACCGAAAAAGACATTATTACTATCAGATTGATCATTTAAAAAGCGCTGCCTCAACACTAGATCAGGTGCACAAGAGGCTCGCAAAGCCCTGCCTCAACACCAGAGCGGGTTCACAAGAGGCTCGTAAAGCCCTGCCTCAACACCAGAGCGGGTGCACAAGAGGCTCGTAAAGCCCTGCCTCAACACCAGAGCGGGTGCACAAGAGGCTCGTAAAGCCCTGCCTCAACACCA
>JAABNY020000040.1:6506565-6518523 GCA_015164015.2 Brevimyrus niger | reverse complement strand
ATATATTTCCTAAATAACATTGGGCCATGATATGGCGACATTGCTGATATTTTGCCATCTTGTAGTCTAAATAGTTAAATTAAAAATGAAATATTTTAATATATATGAAGCCAACCCCACTCCACCATATAGTATCACAGTTTTGGAATTCACATGGTGAAGTATTCTATTCTAATCTAGTATTTTTTGATGAGATGACATCGGCCCCTTATTTGAACAAGGTTAGTACCCAATATTTTATGACTGCAAATGAATTCACAAATTAATCTGCCAAATACATTATCCCAGTGCGTGTATAACAGACACATAAAAATGTGAAAAGGAGAGTTCCCAAGCTTTATTAAATTGTAAAAAAAAAAACAACAATAAAGAGCAGGTTTGAGTGAATTTATATTACACCAATAGGTTTAATTGATCTTTTATTAATTTTACTGATTTTCTCTAAATGATCGCATTGCTTATTTGGACTCCACTAAAGCAGTTTCCAAAATGTGTTTCAGCGGCTCACAGACAATGGTACAGAAGCCAGACACCTGAAATATTTCCAATGGAACCACTGCGGGGGGTCTTGGAGTGCCAGGGGAGAGAGAAAAATCACATCACTTCACCAGATGGCAGAAACTGCCTCCGTACAGCAAGGCAATCTGCAGTCATTTGATAAGGTGAATCTACAGCCTGAAACCTTGGTTTTCTTTATATGGGTTTATTATGGTATTATGTAATACAGCCATTGGCAGAAGACTCAAAATTACTTTCCACACTTCATAATGTATATTGTATTGCTTGACAGGAATGAAGTCATTGTGCTTTTAGAGAGTGCAAAATGTTTGTAGAAGGCAAGCTGTTGGCCCGCAGCTTTTTCCACATATGAAAGTGCAATGGAAAATATCATTTTGGCTAAATGCTCGTAAGTAGGGGAGTGGAATGTTTGGGTGCTAGAGATTTTCAATTAGACTGCAGAAAAAGGGTAACAGACCAGAAAAACAATTATGTTGAAGGAAAAACATATGTACTAACTCCTACTACACATCTCTGTTGCTAGAAGAAAATAGTCAGTGGGATTAAGAAGGAACAGTGAGGTGTCATCATCTTCAATGAACAGAGATGCTCAAAGGGAAATATTTTGGTAGGACGGCATATGATTCTGGTGCTTTTTTTAGTGGAGCCTTGACTATTTATATGGAAAAGCTCAAGCAGAAGAATGAGCATTAATGTTTAATGTTCCATGCAATGGCTTTATTAAACTAAAGCCAAACAAGCCTGAAACAATGAAAGAAACAGCCCCAAATTTCCTGCCTCATCGGCTTCACTCCTTCACAAGTCGCCTTTTTGATCTCTTAAGACTTATATTTCAGAAATCATTTTCAGCAAGCCAAAGGTCCTCACTGAAGTCCACTCCTAGTCGATATTGAAGGTCAAGTTCATATGTGGATACACAAACTCAATTTTGCAAAACTCTTTTACGGCTCCTTAAAGTTTGGTCAAAGCCCTATAATGACTATGATTTGCTGGGTATTAATGTAATCTCACCTGGATTGCTGCTCCTTGCGTTTCTGAACGAGGTACTTCTTCTTCACATTCTGCAGCTCATGAGCCAGTCTCTCCATCTCACACTTGTACTCCTGCGTTTGTGATTCGTACATGCTTAACTCCGATGACAAAGCCTAGAAAAAACAAAGAAAATCAATAGGTTTTCATGCCATCATTCCTGTGCCAAAAGTTGCTAAAGGTAGTTTTCATTTCAAAGCTAATTTAAATGTAAGTAGCTTTTATATAATAAAGAGAAAAACAATATCAAAAAATTACAATGTATTAAATATATTTTACTGCTAACTTAATAATGCACATATTATTATTATTATTATTATTATTATTATTATTTTATTGCTGTTTCTGTTGATATATTATATTATATTATATTATATTTAATGCTGTCAAATTATTACAAACTTTAATTAGATTAATCACAGGGTTGCTGTGGATTAATTTAGATTAATCACAATTAAATATTATTCATTTTTAATCTATATTAATCACAATTCATTTTGCATGAGCACACAGACTTGAGAAAAAAGGGAATACATATGCACTTAACATGTTTATTGAACATCTTGAACATGAGGTGCAATACCATGGACCCATATCAAAAAGCAAGACTTTTTGCTAAGCCAGACAACTTGTCTTATTTAAGGTAGGCCTACCTCAATTTAAATGATTTATCTTCGATCACTTACAATTAAACCGAACTACTGTAAATCTGAAGAAGAAAAAAATCAGACTAATCATAAAATCCAATTCTAGCCCGGTTAATCGCCATTGTTAGCAATATCAGTTGATAACATATTACGCGCGGTGCTTTATGTATAAAGATCCGTAGCAACATGTCCACAGATAAGTTGGGCAGTATAGTGTGTGCGATCAATTTAATGAGCCACAAATGAGAAGCAGTGCTTAAACAGTATTAAACAGCATGTTGATAAAAGACGCAACCATCTCCGATTCTGAACTCGGGATCCTCTGTGCTGCTCCGAGATACTTCTCGTATCTCCGAGAAACAGGACCGCGCATGTTGTCACTTCCGGCTTTAAAACTCGGAATCCGACTCCGAATACGAGTTCCCAGGGCAAATGGAACGCACCGACTGCCCAAAATGGGTTGACAGAGACATTTCAGGGATTTTGAGTCATTCTGCACTGCAGATGGGTTAATTGCCTTAAAAATTTTAATCAGATTAATCATGATGATGGATTAATCCACGTTAACCCAATAATTTTGACAGCCCTAATTATATTATATTATATTATATTATATTATATTATATTATATTATATTATATTATATTATATTATATTATATTATAGACTGACTATAACGTCTGACTTACGGACAACTCTAATGTAATAACGAATGCACGCACAACTTTGTGACGCTTGTTGAAATGGCTGTAATCCTTCACTGGCTAGAGGTACAAAGAGTTTCATATGTAGTTACTCTTATTATTACAATATAATAATTATTATGTACTGTATTATTATTTTTCCAGCTTTCCAACAAATTCAGCTTAAATAGAGACCTAGATCTCCTTTGTAACCTGGGGCAGCACAAGCATATTTCACAGGAAATGTCTGATTTCACCTTGATCTCTCTTTTACAGGCGACCTGTTTGTCTTATACTTGTTTTAGTTTTCAGTGGCTCTGTTTGGTTTGCCAGATGATTCAAAGGCGTTGACTGATTTGCTTAGGAACCAAACCAGACAAAAATCAGTCTTTACGTGCCACTACACTGTGTGTCCTTTCAGGGTGAGTGCAGAACTGTTACATGGAACAGTGGAAATTAAGAAACACAGCATTTGCAACCTGGAAATCCTTCTGCATTATGCTCATATGACCGAATACTGAAATCATTACCATTTATATGAACATTAATATTAAATAGGAGCAAAATCTAATCTAAATCGAAGTGAACAACACAGACTATAATTTATGCCTGACTGAACTGTGAACTCTAATGAAACTCCTTCATTTGTAATTGTAAGGTTTTTTAGATATATATCATCTAAGGAATTTTGATGGGTTGGTTCCCCATCCTGGGTTATTCACTGCCTTGCACCCAAAGTTTTCAGGATAGGCTGAATAGGAAAGGTGGGTGTATAAAAAAGGTATGGATGGATGGGTGGATGGATGGATGGATGGATGGATGGATGGATGGATGGATGGATTTTAAGGTCCTCAATTTCAGTTTTATTGTTATTTGACAACTACAACCCTCTGTTATATAAGCAGGATGAGAAATGTATTAACAGATTTGCTAAAGTATAACTATAAAATTTCACACAAAACACAAAATTGTCTATATTTAAATTATTAAATTATCTAATGACAAAGACCATTGGTTACATACTCAGCGAAGCCATTTTCTGTAAAACTATCCATCTCTCTAAGATGATATATATATATATAGTGTATCATTATTATTTTAGTGTTTCTTTGTTTAGTTAAACTCATCAGTCGTGCCTGAGGTATACAAATAATTAAGCCTAGTAATAAATTATCACTAAATTAATTTTTTTACCTCTAGCCATTAGCAATCCTTATGTATCATAGCCACAATGTTATTTGCTGCATGCTGCAGATATTCAAAAGAATAACAAATTCTGCAGTATATTTGAAATTACTTTAAAGGGGCAACATTCTTTGTTATGTATCAAGGTTACCTCAGGCTCTATACACCTTATTCATAACTATTTAATTTTTCCCCCCAATTTCAACTTTAACGGCATATGAATTATATTTGAAAGCGGGCAAAATTCATTGCCTGGGTTCCACCCCAAACCCTCAACGCCAGTAACTTTGCCACATTAGATTGGGGTTGAGCTCTTATTTAAGAGAGCTGACTAATTATTCATTTAAGGGAGCCCATTCTACTGCTGTAACTAATCTGAAAGGAGTAATGATTTATGGGCCTGTGAGACCCTCAGTAGGCAGCGGGCCCCCGAGGTACAAACCTCCAGAAAACCCCCCCCCAGCTTATACTTCTGTTCTTAACTGCTATAACTGAACCGAATTAATTGAAGTAAAGACGCGCGAGACGGAATCAGCCAGAACCTTCAGCTGCTTGGTCTTCTCCCTCAGTGTCTGCTGGTAGACCTGAAGTTGCTCCGCAGCTTCTGGACCAGGCCGCCGGGCCAGGATGTGCTTCAGCTCCACGTACAGCTTCTCCTTCTCCTGCGACAGCAAAGGAAACATCAGTGTGCAAGTGACCCTTCCGGGACGTCTCTTCTATTTTCATCTATTATTGAAAATACCATCTCTCGCTGAAAAGAGAAGGGAGATGCAAAAACAAGGACGTGAAAGCATGACTGACGAAGAGGGCGCATGAAAAATAATTGATGTACGGACCACAGCGACACGGTGGACCTGCCTTTTAACACCTACAACCGTCATTTGCTGTGGAATATCATTAATCGAGCAAAGGATCATCTCTGATCAGGTCTTGTTCATTGAAATGCAATAAGGTTTTAACATATTCCTGCTCATCCCTATACTTAAGCTTGATTTAATAGAATATTAATAATAAACGAAGACAGAGTTTCATAGAATTGTAATCCACAAGATGTTCTGTTCCAGTGGCCGCACATGTTTGTTCAGTATTTAGGTTACTAATTCTCATAAGCTCCCTATACGTAGCTAATAAATGCAGGGGAAAAAACAGCGAGATATATAATGATTTATGACAGAGTAGTGTTAGAGCAATAGTGCTCAACTGGCAGGTTCAGCGAGAGGTAAACTGCTCCATCGGGGATAGGCAGAGTTTAAAACCTATACTGTGACTTAATCCATCATTCCCTAGCCAGTTTGAACCAGATTGGTGAAGATTCCTACATGTTAGAATAAAGTAAGTCATTGTTTCAATGTTGGAGAAAGAAATGTATTCTCTCTTTCAGCTTCGTGTAACTTGAATGCTAACAGAGAATATGACAAACCTCCATTATAAAAATATCAAAACTTTCATCAGGTTAATATTATTATTTAAAAAAATCACTCGAGGAACTATTGTACTGAGTGAGTGGAGAAATACTCGAAAACTTCAACAGATAATGAGACTGGAAAATGGCTTCCCAAGCGAATGCTCTTCCTTGCTGAGTATAACTACACTACCTGTTATATTAAACAAATGGGACAGCTCCAAAACTTGAACATAAGTGAACAACTGAACATAAGGGGCCGGTTTCCCGAACAAGGATTAGGACTAGTTTTGGACTGAATTGCCGTTTCGATGGAGCTTCAGCATTGCAACTCAAAGCTAGTCTAGGGTTAGGTGTAATCCTTGGCTGGGAAACTGGCCAAAGATATCATTCAGCCATCTCTGAAAGTACTTTGCAGTTCTAGGACTGCAAATGTCTGTACAATGCAAGAGCAGGCAGGTGTGCTCTTAAAAATAATACCGCTTTCCTAATTAACCAAAACCAGTTCTGGTCCAAAAACATTAAGTACTCCAATTACAAAGACACTTTGGCGATTCTCAGACATTAACAATGCATCTGTAGAATTGGTAATTAAACACCAAACAGCCACTGAAATAACAGCAACTGATACACTATAATAGTCATAATAAAAACATCCACATGCTATCTGTTAATCCTGGTCATGGTCACAGAGGGGCCTGGAGCCTATCCCACACAGCATAGGGCACACAGCACATGTGATTCACATACACAAACTATGCGCATACACTATGGGCACTTAGTTTAACTGCAAGTCTTTGGATTGCAGAGGCATCTGAAGGAAACCAGTGCAACACAGGGAGAACATGCAAATTGCAGAGCAGGTGGGCCTTGAAACCCTCAACTGTAGATGCAACAGTTCTGCCCACAACTGCACCCATAAAATAATAATAATAATAACAATTATATTCACCCTAAAAGACCCATGCTGTCTCCATCAACTATAATGATCAACCGCCATCTGAAACCTCGTTTACACTATACGGTGGCTTGCATTCTTGTATCAACAATAAGTCAGGACATTGAATGAACATGTTACCTCTTAAAGTAATGCTGCTCCTTGCCAGTTGTTAACAAAACCGAGGACCAAAAGATGTTCATTTAAACTTACAGTTATTTCCCTTGCCGCCAGGCTCCACACGGCTTCAGCTTTGTTGGCTCAGTACAGTTCAAAACTCACTTTTGTCGCGTCTTGGAAGAACGCACTGGAAGCCCATCTGGAGACTTATAATGGTTTTTCATCCGGACACCGATGACCGAATCATGCATGATAGTCAGATTGGATTTGCCCCGTGGAATTGATCCCAATTCATTTTTAGTCAATGAATTATCTTGTGACGTGTTCCACATGTTGTAGCTAAATCTATCAAAACCCATCCTTACCGTGGCCAAAGAAACACTTCACCTATAATGACCATTGTCTTCCTATTTTTATCCTTCTAAAAAAAACATTCACACGTTAAGCCAGCTACGTGCCGAGCATCTTTCATGTTACTGTTTTACTGGAGCATTGCAGTTTAAGTGTTATATACAGTGGTTGAGTTGTAAAAATATTTCAAGGTGCCTAGCTTGGGGGGGGGGGCATGATAAAATTTGCTGGGGCAGGGAGATCGATCGGATCCCGATTAGATTGTGTTTTGGACCGGAGTTTGTAGTTGAGTACCCCTGATACAGCTGGTAGATTTACCGCTACATGACTGACAATCACACAAGGGGATGGTATATTATCAAAAGGGATGGTTTTTGTCATTTTTTCCTCATTGGGGGTTGTGGAATCCTCAAACATCACATGGCATTTTGAGCCCTGTTATATAAAACTTGAAAGTGAAACAAATCCTAAACATTTTTTTTTATCAGTAAGGCTATAATTACATACATACTGCAAGCTTTTATAAGAACATTTAAACTTTCTACTATAAAATAGAAGCCTTATAAATCTATAAGTCTTGCTATGTAGACATAAAGTCAACTTTAAAATCAATTTTGGCATATAAATACTGCATGACATATATCCAAGTAAATCACATAAAATTCACATACTACCAGCAGACAAAAGCAATGATTAAGAAATTGTTTCTAATAATCCTGTTTTGATTAACTGTAATAGTTGTGGAATACTAGCAGGATATGCCTGAACTGCAATTACTGTATAATTTAAATGAAATATTTAAATGACGCCGGCTATAAATTCTCACAGTTTTACTGCTTTCCCTTTTAATTGCATTTTCTCTCAGCATTCCGATCTACGTGGGGCGAAACACACGTATCCAACATTACAGGATTATGATGTGCTGAGGTAGCTCAAATCGGAGATATTTAATCCGAGGTGGGAAGAAAAATATCGTTCGTACTACAGCAGTGACTCACCCGCTGTGGGCTTAGGTAGACAATTACCCTCCTTAATAACAACCTCTGGTAAGACACTATCGGTGCAGAAAATGCCAATATCTTGAGGAAAACACTGCAATGAAAACCCAATGATTGCTCAAAATATGTCACCTGGAAATGTGACCACTGACTACAGCTTTCTCACTTCCAACTCCTGTGAATACAGTCATCTTCCTTAAAACCCTTGGACCCAATTAGCTGAGCCTCCACCTGGATGATGATTCAAATTAGCGGACCACGTTAGTACACACGATTGCACATTCACCTACACGGTCGTTCTCAGAAATAACTCTGGAACTGAGGTTTTCACAGGACAGACCATGAAGCTAAATATCGGTGCATGAGTGTTTAAAATACCTGCGGCCCATATAAGTAATAGGCTCATATAACTATGACCTTCCTGAATTGGTTCTTTAGGCATAAAAGCGTAACTCACTCCGCTTCTGTCCATCCACATTGTTGACACATTCTATAATAATACATAATCATTCAGGTCACCTCTATACCCAACACACGGTCCATGAAAAAGAAAGCTGTGTGTGTGTCTGTGTCTATGTGTGTATGCATGTGCGAGCGGGTTTACCTATCCTTAAGGGGACACAATGTCCCCATAACGTGATAAATATCCGTTTTCTTTCTCTTATGGGGACCGGTTTCCTGGTCCCCATAAGAATATGTTTACCCTACATGTGCGCGTGTGTGTGTGTGTGTGTGTGTGTATACAAAAATATACATAATATATACACATGCATGCACACACACATATGCGCATATATATATATATATATTCATCCATCCATCCATCCATCCATCTATTTTCCAAACCGCTTATCCTACTGGGTCGCGGGGGGTCTAGAGCCCATCCCGGAAGCAACGGGCACGAGGCAGGGAACAACCCTGGACAGGGGGCCAGCCTATCGCAGGGCACACAATAATTTTTTACAATTCTTTCTACGTTTTCCACAATTTTCTTATATAATACATGTATGACACAAACAGCCATATAAACCATAGATTTTTCATATGCACATCATTACATCATTTTTCACCAACCAAATATAGTCAAATTAGCCATAAAACACATAGAGACAGATCAATGGACACCCACCTCATATGATAAAAAACAAGACAAGCGTACAAACATGGTTGTGTATTCATCATAAAACTGCCTGTCAGAATTCCCATATTTCATCATTTCATTTTCAAACACATTCTTCTATATTACTTTATAGTATACCATTTGACTACATACATGGGACTTTCCTTTTCATATTAATTATAATAGCACAGGCTTTTGTCTAAATCACGTCAATATATGGGCAAAATGTTAGTTCATTCGAATGCCTTTTGAAAAGTGTGAAATATTGTGTCTCTTGTGTGAGCAATAAAGACTATATTTTCTTTGCTATGATACCATACAGCTGTCATATTTTACGTCAGGCTATGGATTATTTTGCTAACCAAGCCTTTCAATAGCATATATCCCATGAATTTAAATGCAAATGTGGTTAAAAATACAGTCTAATTCTATATCTTTACAATGAACTTTGCAAAAAGGAAGATAAATTCTGTTGTTCAGGTCCCCTATCCACTGGATTCCATTGAGGTCTGACCCCAAAGAGTTTACTGTTGATCCAGTTGGCGAGGGGACTTAGACCACCAATAGGTTGGGACAGATTAATCTCACACTGCAGTGTTTACCTGTAATAAAAGCTCTTTTTCAACCACTTCTTCACTCTTTGCTATCAGACGCTTCTGTAAGGAGTGAATCTTCTGGATCAGTTCATAGGTGTTCGGGTCACTGGCCTGAGAAAAGTCATTTTAAGGTGTTAATATTATCCTGGGAGAGAAATGCAAGCTTCTGACCCCTAGCTTCTTTAACTAAGGCTGTGACAAGCAAAGACATTTCAGAGAGACACAGACTTGCCGGAACAGTATGAAAGGCAAAGACGTGGGGGAAAGAAAACTAAAGTCGGAGCCATTTTACATACATATAACCTGCAGTGCTTCTTATATTAAGTTATGGAAAGGCGTCGCCGATAACGTGGGCAAAGTCCAATCTCTACCTCCAACTTCCTCCAGCGATGTATATTCATGGGATTCTCCAGTTCCTCCTCCAAAGCCCTGCATCTCGTTCGCTCTTTGAGAAGTTCCCTCTGCATGTGGTACACTTCTCGTCTGTTGCAAAAATTGAGGAGACGAAATGTATCGATAAAGAGCTAAACTTTTGGCCCATTATAAGGACAGTAGGTGGTAAGTCTGTATCAAGCATGAAAATAGTACAAATATATTGCATAAGACAGCGCCACATTCATCATATATTTTAGTAATATTTTAAGTTATTAATAAGTTTTAAGTTATTAATATAGCCTATTAAAGCAAATGGTTCTTGGAGTTGCCTTTGACCTGATATTTTGTGATTCGGTTTTAAAATTAACAACTTGAAAGCTCCATCTGCTTGCCTGTTAACACACGTGACTTGGCAACACAGAGGAAAGCACATAGTCGAAAGCCTTTCAGAACCAGCCTGAAGCATACAAACTCATTTATGTGAAAATGCCTCACAATGTACAACAAGTTACAAATTCAACGGAGCTTGACAACCGAGTAGATGGATCTAATGCATATATATTGATGCATTTATGCATGTATGTTTATGTATAATCTGCACTTATTTTAAAAGTGTGTCAGACATATTATATATGTCACTTTAGAAAAGACTACAACATCAGTTAAATTAAAAATTCAGTTAGCTGAGGTCTTTGGTGATGTCCATGACTGTATTTGTATGTATTGTTATTGATATGTTATTAACCATTGAACCCCAAACTAATACCTAATATTACAGTGCTATGTATAAAAAAATGACAATTTTCTTAATAGTTTAAGACATTGTATTCAGTATCGCAGCTAGGGCAGCGGGAGACTACAGTAAAAATGTCAACTGTGTGAGTAGAGGCGTTCGGGACAGAAAAAATAATATTCAAAGTGAAGGGGCTACTGTGAACATCCTCCATGAAAAAGTAATAACTTTAATCACAGAAACCGAGGAATCGGTCTGAGGCCAGGCAGTACATTCACAGGAGGCTGTAAAACCGAGGAATCGATCTGAGGCCAGGCAGTACATTCACAGGAGGCTGTAAAACCGAGGAATCGGCCTGAGGCCAGGCAGTACATTCACGGGAGGCTGTAAAACCGAGGAATCGGTCTGAGGCCAGGCAGTACATTCACATGAGGCTGTAAAACCGAGGAATCGGTCTGAGGCCAGGCAGTACATTCACAGGAGGCTGTAAAACCGAGGAATCGGTCTGAGACCAGGCAGTACATTCACAGGAGGCTGTAAAACCGAGGAATCGGTCTAAGGCCAGGCAGTACATTCACAGGAGGCTGTAAAACCAAGGAATCGGTCTGAGGCCAGGCAGTACACTCACAGGAGGCTGTAAAACCGAGGAATCGGTCTGAGGCCAGGCAGTACACTCACAGGAGGCTGTAAAAGGCCACAAGTCAGCATCAACAACGTAGCAGCCTGGCTTTCTGTGGATACTGTATCATTATTACCACTTATTTAGGCACACAAAAGAAACAAAAAAGGATAAAAGAGAAGGCACTATCCTTTTTAAGAACACTGAAAAAAAACAAAGTATATAGTTCAAATATAGTTCAAAAAGTTAATGTTAAAGAATACCGCAAACCAGCAACAAGCACATGGATCTATACTGTTCATTTGTGACACGAAGCAATTACTTAACATTACACAGTATTCTGTTGTGAATTCCACCAGCGAGCCCTATATAACCCTATCAGGGAAATAAGCTGAATTGCGTTAATTAAGACACCTCTCAGGCTGAAGTTGACTGTTAGTCACCATAGCAACTAAGCTCCATAGCTACCCAAGCACTGTTTACCTACTTTACTCATTTTATGTTATGGATAATATGAGGGGAAATACAATTATTGACATTTTTTCAGCTTCTTTTTAATTATAGGTGTGTCTGTCTGTCTGTCTGTCTGTCTATAAATCAAGTTTTGGACTGTCAGTCGATTAATAATACATTTAAATGTCCAA
>JAABNY020000040.1:6478984-6492499 GCA_015164015.2 Brevimyrus niger | reverse complement strand
TGTCTCGTTTCACTGTACACTGTACCACATGTATACTGGAATGACAATAAAACTTGAAACTTGAACTTGAACTTGAACTTAACGAGCATTGCTTTTTGACTGGCGCAGATAATACGGCTGCCTGATTCATACCTAAAGCTCACGGGTCGTGAATATGGTGTTTGTCACTCGATTGATTAGTACGTGCCGTAACGGGGAAAGAAAGTCATCAGACGCTTCAGTAGCCAAGAAGATACCACACAGGCACCGAAGACGGTATAGTCGTGTCTTGCGCGACCCTTCGTCCTTGCCTTCTGTGTGAGATCGCTGGCTTCGTTAATGTAGCGGTCGCGCTCCTTCTCCAGCTGGTAAATGATCTTCCGTTGTTTCTGAGCTTCTTCCCTGTAGTTCGCGATCTCCTGGTTGAGATTCTTCTTCGACTGCTCGTGGACCTTCACCAGACTTAGCTGCTTCTCAGTAGCATTCGCGGCCTTGATCATGTTCTGAGCGGGAAAAATGCAGGGCTTTCAGTGGGGGCGACCGTCAATACTGTAGATAGACACGTCACGAGTGGAATAAAGCGGCGCTGCACGTTGAACAAAAGCTACACGGCAAGAAATGTAACTGGGAATTTGTATGGTAATATAATTAATCCCTTGTGAATTTCTTAATGGAGAATTTTATGCTATGATGTGATCATGTAACATGATATGCAAATTTCACGTGTCAAATATGCATGTGTCACACCGATTAGTTATGTATTGCTTAGCAGCAATATCTCATTACAATTTTTTGTTTTTTGAGAAATATTTCAGAATATTTCTGAAAAAAAATACTTTTTATGTACCTTGTTCAGGATATCTCTTTCTCTCACCAACTCATCCATGGCTTTCTTGTCAATTTCCAGCTGTCTTTTAGCAGACTCCATCTCTAATGAAATGATACGTTTAAAATAATGCCACGTTTTCAAAACACGCCAGAATTTCATCGAAACTATACTAATGACGTTGTACGACTTCATATAGCCACCAATACATCATATAACTTATAGCAAATTTGAAATACCAAACCAAAGAGTACGGCCAGTTTCTATGTCCATACTAATAATAAACCAGTGATCATTCTGAAGCAAACCCACAAGAACAGACTGTAAGGCGGGTAAGCTGTAACTTTGGGGTATGATTAATAGTCAGAGACCCAGCTGTCACCTACCACTGTCTCAGTTACTCAGCTTATGCTACCTTTGGCACTACTTAGTACAACACATTATGGTTTCCAGTCACCTTCTTGAATCATTAGCATTGCTATTAGCATTATTAATCAGTCACATAATAGCATGCCTTTATTTTGCGTGTACGTTCAGGGACTCTTAATGAGGCCATCAGGTCAGTAATGATACCGGTGTCTAACTTCTGTTACCTTTTACACAGAATTCAATTTCATGTAAAGAAAGATTCTCCAACATGGCAGAGACAGGTATGGAAGAAAAAAAAATGCTTTTACAAGGCATTAAGCCTCTTGCCTTTTTCCAGCCCAGTTATCTGGTTTTTAAGCGTCTCTCGCTGTTGCTCTATGTCCAGTTTCTGCTCCTCTGCCTGTCGCACTCTCCTCTGGAGGGCTTCCCTCATCTTCATCAGTTTGGATATCTCCTGACGCATCTGATTTACCTCTTCCTCTTTCATCTAGTAGAAAAAACAGGCAGTCATTTTAACTGCACCCAAAAACTGTCCAAGATTATTCTGTCCAAAGTCTTTACAGAAACACCTTTGAATTCTCAAAAGATTAGTCAAACAAAAAGATTAGAGTTGTGTTTTTTTTTCTCTCTCTCTCTTCAAAGAGCTCCGACTGAGATCAGTATATGGTGTTTTACATATATGACAACACACATGCAAATGATTCTGTGCAGGTCTCAAAGCGCTGCATTTGATAAAAACCAAGCTGTTGTCTGAAAGGATAATAAAAAAAAAGCAAATATGGAGTGAGCGTGCTGAGGAGCTGAAGCAAGGTGAGAGGTAGAACTCTGCATTTTTCTTTTTATCACTTCGAGAGAGACGCCACGCTGTAGATTTGTGTGCCTTGCATTTATAAGCATGATGGCTTTTTCTACATAAAATACATCCACAGAGACAAAAATTAACATACCAGCAGCATCCGGCCTTTAAAATAACTTACAGGCGGCATTCTTAGTGTAGCTCTACCTGCCGTATTACCACTGAAGTGGCACATTTAAATAAGTGACTGAAAACGGTCTTTTAACAGGTACAGAATACTTAGCTGAGCTATCATGTAGTGTAATACATTTAAAAATATAAATATATATATAAATGTATATTCTGTAGTTATGCATGCAAGAAATAAAACGTAAAAAATGTTTTATGTTACTTAGTGTATTTGATGACTTATGTATATCACTAGTGTCCCCTTGTGGATAGATTTTAAACTGCATACACCAGCAGCCCAATCAGGCATTTCACAATATACATGAGATGCATATATTAACATTTTGCAACAGGTGTCACCATATATTATACCACTTCAGTCCTTAATTTTCTTTAAATTACACTAAAGAAGCGGTTTCTTAGATCCCAGAGAGAATTCTAATTACTGATAATTACGGGATCACTTTCAAAAGTATCTCAAAGGTGATTCTTTAAAGAAAGACTGGAGAAAGTTATTTTTTGTTAAATAAAGGTGTGGATAAAGATGTTGTTTTTATGGATGTTTGTAGTTAAAGCTTCATTATCTACTCACTACTGAATCATGTAGCTCTGAAAACATTACATTTTAGATACATCCTATATGCATTAATTGCATGCAAGTTTTTCAGCTGCAGGAAGGCAAAATATTGGAAAAGTGTTCTTAATTCAGAGTCTCTCTGCCAACTAAATATTCACGGCATACATCATTCATCTGAAATGGCTTTAAAGATTAAAGGGGCCCTAACATCAACCCCTTTTCCCCGAGAATTGCGTTATATAAGACCTTTGTCATTTTGTGATTTGACAACTTATACCTGCCAGAATTTAATAAAAGTGTGAGAGAAAGTGTCCTCTGAACTTCCGCTGTAAGCGTTCGGTCTCGTTTTTCAGACACGCGCTCCGACGCTACCTTCAGATCCGATGCCCTTTGTTGGTTCTCCAGAGACAGCTGTTCCACACTCAGAGCGTTCTGCTCGCTCTCCTGCTGGAGTTTCCCGTTCCTTATATGCAGCTGCTCCAGTTCCTTCGCAGCCCTCTCATTGAGGATCTGTAAGGTCACACGCACGGTCGTGATTCCACGCGAAGACACCGCGCTCTGTTCACAGTCGGCTGTTGGGATCCTCCCAGCAAACCGGCAGAGATGCAAAGCGGAAATCCTGACCAAGGTTATGTTGCAACCAACCAGTTGAGTATGAAGAGTCACAGTCACAGGGCACTCGACTGGTCGGTTGAAACAAAACCTTGAGGCAGGGTTTGTACTTTCTAGTCCTGAACTTTCAGCCTCTGCGAGCCACAACCAGAGTTAATGGCCAAGCAGTTGTGTGCCTGTGTGTTAATGAGTGTGCATTGATTGTATGCACATGTCTGCATGTCCTTAGGAGTTTTACAGTGCAATCTGGGATGTTAACCAAGCATTTAGCAGAACAATGAGCCAATAATTACTATTGAACTGTTTTTTTTACTATCCTACAATACTATATTTCAGCAGTTAAACATCCAAATACAAACCGTTACAAGGTATGTTAAATACAGATTGACACTGGTGACTGTGCTGCTGTATCTATGGTACGGCCGGTAACTGGTGTGGCCAGTTATTTTAGTATCAGTACGAAATGATCTCAGTGGGATTGATGTTAGGGTGGCATCCGAGCCAGTCCACCTTCTGCTCTCGCAGCTGTTGCTCAAGCCTCTGCTGGTCGTCTTTGCCGCGGTGGATCTGCAGATTCAGCGCTCTGATGTCCGCCTGCCTGGCGTCCAGGTCAGCATGCAGCTGTGCGACTTCCCTCTCTAACTTCTCCTTCCTGCGGCTCTCCCGGGATCCCTCGTTCTGGCAAACTTGGACGTCCCGCTGAAGCTGCGGCCGCAAGATAGAGGAGCGGACAATGAGATGCGCGAATCAGAATTCAAGGAGCATGCTGGGACACAATGAAATTTCACCATGAGCTATTTAGTAAACACGGCGTGAATCATTTATTTTCCACGCGACGGGCAGCGAGCCCATGTTTCATCAGAGCCGACAGGGGCCAGATCTGGACGTCCGTGGGGTATGTGGCTGGTGGACGGCGGACAAGTAAAACCAAGACGATTTCTTACATAAAGCCATTTCTATTCCATTAAAATCATTACCATATGCTTATAAAAAAAAAATGGATGGCAGCCAATTAAATCAGACCAAAATGGACTGTGTTTAGCCATTGATATTCAAGCAGGCTCTATTTTATATGAAGAACAAAACCTAAAAAATAACAATGACGAAAAATATATACAATTTATCAAAGAGCAGAAATTTCCACACCCCAGCAATTCATCGTTGAAAAGCAATACCTAATAAAATGTTTTTGTTTTTTTTTCGTAAAAATTGATGTAATAGGGTGTCGTGTGCAGTTTATACTAAGCAAAAAAAACTGCTTTTATGATTCAGCAGCAATGGTGAATTATATTTACACCCAGGCTTGTTCCCAGTGTAAAAGGTGCAGTTCATCTTAAATCATGCAAGAATGTAGAAAAAACAATGTGGCACAATAAATATACTACATTTAACAATATCCATGTCATAAAATTTGACGCATAAAGCTTTAAATAGGGTTTTTTTTCATTTGAGATAACTGGAATAGGTGAATTGGTGTATCTCGTTGTTCATTATCTACACAATCATGCTTTTCTCTGATAATATTACTCTTTTTCTTTCATACATTGTAAAACCGCTCAAATTGTCAGAAGTGCAATGTTAATTTGATTAATTAAAATGAATTAAGGTAGTAATTAAGGGAGCTGGGTCAATATACGCACATGTGCTTCCCATACAGAAATTTTACAGCACCGAAACTGCACCCCTGCTGATGCAAAACTCCTCAAGAATACCTGCGATATGGTTTCCAAGGCCTTCTCTTTCGAGACTTCCGTCTCTTCTTGATTGATGGTGGCCTTGGTGAGATTCTCCCGTAAATTCACCACTTCCGCAAGGAGTTCATCCCTCTCCTTGGTGAGATCATCTTTGATTTTCAGCAAATCATTCATACTGAGAAAAAAAGAAGAAGAAAAAAACAGGGAGCAATAAAGCTGGTCTTTCTATTCATTTCAATAAGACTTTCAATATCATGGGGCTGAAGTCCATTGGTATATATTTTTTTTTAATAACATCAAACGTGACAAAGCATAAGCACTACAGAACTGGTGTAGATGGCTAACAATATAATATTTCTACTCATATTTAGAGGACCAAACGTGATTTACATAGCCTATGAACTGTATATTCCAACACGCTGGCAGAAAAGAGCATGACTCACCTATGCTCCTGACCAGTGGAGAAACCTTCTCCTTGCTGCACAGTTTTTGTCAAGTTGGAGACATCATTCTTTAAATTCTGAATGGTTTCGTCTGCAATTAGTTCCTTCTTGTGAGCAGCGTCGAGCATTTCCCACGCTTTCTCTATTTCCTAAAATCCAGAAAATATTTTGAGAGCCACACTTCTGAATATTGCACTGGGTGAGAAAAGAAAAGTTTATTTTATCTGTCCATCTAATTCAGCACCATGTTGTGGGTCCAAAAGAACATACCTGTTTTAGGGAATTTATAGTGGTTTGATCTTCTTGGGATAACTTCAGTGCCGTGTTGATTTTGACAGAGTTGGATGCTATTTCTGCATTTAACTCCCTGCACTTTGTCATAAGTCTCTTCTCATTCTCATGGGACGTTTTTAAAGCCTTGGTCAGTTTTTCATATTCAATGCGAAATTTTTCTAGATGTTTGTCTCTAGCGAGTTCATTAAGAACCTCCTGGGTCTCCTTTTCCAGCTTCTCAAATGAGTTTTCTTCCTTTAAACAAAAAGTCAAAACTGGTATTAGGCTCATTTTTCCCTTTTAGCCTGAGCTGTGTGACAACAATTTGAAAACGTACATTTTGTGTTTTGATTACAATACGCTGCTCAGGGTTAGTGACGTGTTAAGTGTGAGTCAAGAGGAGCATCAAACCCAAAGATTGCAAGCCAGTTGCACTCTGCTATTTCTGTAAATGGATCCCCATATTGCAGGGTGTGTTAAGCGCAGGAATTACAGTATAAAGACAGCTGTAAGGGAATTCTAGTACAAATTAACCTGGTTATCTTTGCTCATAGCTTAAACATGATTTTATATGGTGAATGACACTGATTTGTGCAGTTGGATGCATTTCTATCATTACCCACCAAAATCAGCTATACTAATATCATTACCATTGTAATTGTAAGTAACATTGTAAGTAACATTGTAAGTAACATTGTAAGTAACAAGCTTGATTATCATTTTAAAAGGGAGACAGACAGATTTTAACATTCAATTCATATTCTCAAATGTCCGGAGGAAGTTTATATTACAGACTCTAAAACATGAAAGAGTAAAAGAATGAAGTCAGAATGAAAGAGACATTAACAATTTCTTTTTGCTCATATCATTAACTGTGATCTAGTTACCTTGGTACTTTGTGTTAGTCTTGTGTTATATATGAGTAACAAATACTATCATTACAACACAGTAGGTACATTGTCTACTAACAAAGAGCACAGGCATTTCAGGAGCATTGTAATTGTTAGGGTACCATGAGATATTGTTCCTCCATGATAACCAAGGGCATATATTAAAGGTGTTGAAGGAGCAGGCCAAAATTTCTCAGGAGGACACATTTTAAAAGCATAGTGTGCAAAAATGCATCCAGACCACTGGGTTAGTGTGAACTGTGGGCAAGGATCAGACTTGTTTTTTTCGAATTGGGTATTGCCAACTTCAGTACTATATATGTAAAGGCATTACTGTTTTCAGGGCCAGTGTAACTCTCAGCAAAGGAGCTGGTACACCGGACATCTTGGTTATATAGCGTTACAGTGTGGCCAACCACATGCAGGGGAAAAATTCACGAATGTGTGCAGTGAGACAATGACAGAAATAAGACTTAAGGAGGCTGATTTCTGACAAAACATAGGAATATGCATGTACAAAACGTTCTTTTAGGTTTCTGATACAGTAAGAGGAGCCATGAAAGATCCCTTTTTCATAAAAACCGCTGTAAAATAGTAATTAAACCAAATAATAAGTTAATAAACACCCGAAGCGATTGTTTTCACCTTTACTCTTGTGAAATATCTAAACCATAGAGTAGTTAACTAGCTGGCTAAGTAATTGACTCATCCTGCACCTGAAGACGTGAAAAGCTTACCTCCGTCATATTTAGTGGGCTCGTGTCCTTGACGTTTATTGAACTTCGATGTAAAAATATTGTAATGTAGGGAGAAATCCCTAATGATTTATTAAATCTTATGTAAATATTGTTCTTTCACAACTGTTCATTAGCGCGTGGATCAGGGACTTCGGCAACTATGTGCGTCCTTGTTTCCAGGAGACCACGCAGGTCCACGGAATGACGTAATGACGTAATTTGAGTCGCGCGTTCTCCTTTAATCCTCCCACCCCAAGGACCAAGACGTTCCCAGAGAATGACGCGTGGCGAAAAATGTAGCTAACAGTTGCCTAGATAACGTGATGCTCCGGCCTTATTTCGAAGCAGGCCGTCAATTTCATGATAAGTAGTAAAGTAGAATTAACTGAACGAGCGGACGTTGCAAAGTAAAATCTGCAAGTGTTTTCATCGCACTGCTTTGAAGAGTACATATTGTCATAGAGAGTCATTTACTGATTATATTGATAGTGTTTGGTATTATAATAACAATAATTATTATTTATGTTATTTATGTTGGTATTATATGGGCATGCAGTCTATTGTTATTACATTGCAATGCCTTAAACACAACATATCTAAATATTGGCCTGCAGAGTTAACTTGCTGTATAATACTGCGCTTATATATGCATATGCATATTAATATGAAAGGATAACAGAAAAGTCCAGTAGGGTAGGCTGGGCGGGACAATGAAATATCAGAATAGTAGCGAACGTTTTTGTTATTATTATTATTATTATTTTTTACACTAGATGGCACCTTAACACAGGTTAGCTAATGAATAAATACTTAATTCAAATAATTATATTCTGCGTCAGGTATGTCATGTTCTGTTTATTAATTTGTGTGCGTGTTTGACAAGAACAGCTAGTAAAAGCGGAAACTCACTACTTCTACCAAAATCACTTTCACATCTCCGCTATTAATTACTACTTCAGACTTTGAGAGTCAACTACTTTAAAAATACAAATGTCAGTAATTTCCGAAGCGTTCCTCTTGCAAAGAACGTACATCCGTAATAATAAATTCGATATACTGTATATATTTATTTGTCTGTGCTTTAACTTAAGTTTACGGAATTGGCTGCAGTTTATATTTACATAACATGAATGATCGCCCGGGGAAAGAAGGGTAACTGACGTTTGAGGGCTCATCAACGTGGACTAGACACTGGATTGTCTGTTAATAAGTAACGAAAACAGCCGAGCAGTATTAAACAAAGGAGTAGGCTATGTATACCACGCACCACGTTGAATAACAAGTCATTGGTTAATATCAATACAAATACTCCATGATGTTTTTTCTTTGTCAGAGTGGTCCGCCAGACTTAGAACGCTGAAAAAATTAGCTTTGAGGGAGGGGCTTATACCTTTACTTATTCATGCGAACAACAGTTCATTGACCTGCTGCTGATGTCTTTTTTTCTTTTTTTCCCCTCATTCCAGCAACCGGTGTCTTCTGGGTGACGTTTGTACTAAAAATGGTTCATTAAAACGTTTTTTTTTTCCCTTCTTCTGCCTCTTCCCAGAGAATCTCTATGTAGTTCTGTGTACGGTGTTTCACCGTGAGCATAACAAAACTGAATGAGCAAGATATTCAGTAAAGCATTAAGATTTGGACTGAACACCTGGCCTTTTTTAGATCAGGCATGGGGAATAGCGTCTCGGGCGTCCCGTCTTGGCAAAGAGGACACCAAAGCAGATTTCAAAGATTTCCAAACTCTTACAAAGGTAAGTAAATCTACAAACTTTACTACCTCGACAATGTCAGGTCTTTGTGAAATGAGTTGGTATTTGAGACTACAAATGCAATAATAGTCACTAATAAATAAATGGTTGGAATATATTTAATCGGTTGCAGAATATATTTTTGTAATGTATATCGTCCTTCGCTACAATGTTATATTATTCTCTTGGAAACACTGTAATGTGGACATAAATAGATCATTATATAAGGAGTTCAATCTGTCTGCTGCTTACGCAATACACGCGTATTTAATTGATGAAACGCGTGTTTGCGTGACAATCAAAGTCATAGTGATGAACTGCTTTCGAAGTGTACGGTGAATGTTAGATTTAAACTAAAGCTCGTTTTCAGTGGTAATACATCGACATGGCAGCCATACTACTTGAGGAAGTGTGGTGCTGAAGGACAGCGCCAGAGAGTAGAGAGTAAAGTTTTTCTCATTATAAGTTACATTTTAATCCTTATTATTATTATTATTATCTACCAAGTTACGAAAGCCGTCGAATTTTCATTCCCCGTAACGGTCAACTTTGCTTTGACTCAAATAAGAGAAAAAGAAAGTGAAGAATATACCGCAGTCCTAATGTTAACGGGAGAGGCGATCACGTGATGCGTCATTCGCGTCAGACTGAGTGGGAGCAGCGGAGACCATGAATATCACAGCTACAGGTACAATTTCTGAGGCTGTGACAGAAAACAGTGGCGGCATTTATGTGACGCATATATCACCATCCTGAGCATAGATGACAAGTGCTTTTAAAGTTGCATGTGAATCTGAATTAAGTGAATTAGAAATGTAGCCCATAAGCTAACCGTAATATATGCAAGATAAAGTGACATTGAGAAAGGCAAATGAATACAAAATGTTTCAACTAGTACTAGAGTGCAGCAGGTGCCGTTGATAAGCAACGGATTAATCATTCCTGCTTTGATCTTTATAGTGGAAAAAAATCTTTCTTTCTCACATGGATACAAAATACATGAATGTTTCTAAAAGAAACTCGGAAGGACCGTGAAATGGTTCCACGCCAAAATAAAGGTGGGGGTGACACCGGATCAATGGGTAGCACTGTGACCTCAACAGCTGGCCCTGTGTGTCTGTACTCTGGCTTTCTCCAGTAGTCCAAATAAGCGCAGCTGTCACCAGTGAAGACCTGGCAACCCATTCAGGGTACCTTCTGCCCAGTGTTTTCTTGGATGGATTCCAGGTTCCCTGTGACTGGATAAGTAGCTATGGACGCATGGATGGTTCGATGGATGGATGGATGGATGGATGGGTGGAAAATGTATTAAATAATTATTATTATAAATAAGAAAATAATAGACCATAATAAATCTGAAGTTTCTTAAGTCTTCTGGCTTTGGCAATTACCATGCTGAGGGGAAGTTTGTCATCCGAAGCCATTCACTGTAGTTTTATTTTTTTCTTTCTTTCCTTTTTTT
Organism: Brevimyrus niger; assembly: GCA_015164015.2. NCBI lineage: Eukaryota > Metazoa > Chordata > Actinopteri > Osteoglossiformes > Mormyridae > Brevimyrus > Brevimyrus niger. The sequence continues at coordinate 6,481,925 of JAABNY020000040.1, read as the reverse complement.
TTTCTAGTGTGGACATTGGGTCCATGTGGAGAAGAGAGGAGGGATGGTGTTAGGTGTGGGCGTCTGGAATTCAGGGGCCAGGGAATTAGCACAGAAAAGCAATCTATAGTGTAAATTTGTGTAGCCCCATTTGCAGAGTACATCAGCATGCAAATGGGGGACGAAACAGGGCCAGAGCAAATTGCTATGCACTCTCATCAGGCAGGAAGCAGGGTCATTCCAGAGCAGAGGATAATCCTACCAGTAATGAGAGACAGGTTCTTGCACCTGAAGTACTCAGCTGCCACAAGCCATTCTTTCCTTCAATCATGTATAATAGGAGACATATATTTACAAAGTGCTTATTTCCTTTACAAAATTTGTAAGGTTACTCCAGTCCTGTATTAAACGATGTCACAGTAAGGAGGTGACAGTTAGGCACTGGAGAGAGAGGGTTACACAGACGCAATGCAGTTTTTCTGATATTTGCAGTTATTGAACTGCACTTTTAAAACGCAGTGTTTTGAAACCTTGATGTGCATGAGAAATGGAATGGTTGTACCACCTGGTGCTTGTAAACAACACATAAAAATAAAGAACCAGAGGAAAAAAAGTTATTTATTTATTTTTTTATTTTTCTGTGGTGAACATCATTTGCAATCAATCTGCCACTTTGTGGGAGCGCACCGCGCAGTCTACCACATCGAGTAGAGTAATGTTTCCATTTTGGCTGGTATCTGGCAGCAGCGTGGTGTGCTGTTGCCTCAGAACATTGGTTGGCAACATTTCAGCAGACAGGTAGACGGACGTCGTCTGATAAAATTGTACTTCCAGTGTTACAATATACTGAGCTCCTGTACTTTTTAGAGCCAGGAATGCCTAATTTTGGCAACATTCTGAAGGGCATAACAAACAATTTATATTCCTTTTAAGCAAGTTACCTGGAATAACTGATTCTTAATGAACAGGTCTGGAGATCCTAAATAGCTATTACCTTCAGCTGAACATACTGTATAGAGTGCAATCAATTGCTGTTACCTTGGAGACCGATATTTTCATTAAACAAGTCTTAATCAGGGACTTCGTCTAGCAGGAAGAGAATGAAAACACAAATGGATTATTTGCTTAGTTTGAATCAATAAACAAATAATACATTATTTGTATAAAATAACCTCTGCCCACGATAGTTGTTTGTTATTGAGTTGGCTGAAGCTGAACGAACGCAAATGCATATGACAAGAACAATGTGTGTTTAAAGTTTATTGCGAGTATTGGACAAGTAAAATATACACAATTGCTTTAATGCTTGCAAATACATTTGCAAGTTGCATCAGATTATATACTAGAAAACACGGGTAGATAAGTATATATTTTAAGGTAATTTTTTATTTGATGTTTAAAGCTTTGTTTGTAGTTACATAATATACATGTTTTTGTGTGTGTGTGTGGGCGGGGGGGGATTATGTATATGCTACATTGTGGGGAACAATGCCTTGTTTGTAATTATGTAAAAATATACATGCTTATATATATGTGGGGGGGGGGGTATGTATATGTACCATTGTGGGGACAATTTTTATAAACATCTGTGACTGCAATCAAAAAACTATAAATGCCAATGGTTTCGTAGTTTGCTTGGTTAAGGTTATGGCTGGGTAGGGGTTAAGGTTGTCACCGTTGGGATTAGGTTTTTATAAAGAAATTAATGGAGAGCCTCCACAAATATATAATTACAGGCCTGTGTCTGTATATTTGTGTGTGTGTGTGTGTGTGTGTGTGTGTATGTGTGTGTATGTTTTTATCCTTATATGGTCCAACTATAGTACAACGCTGCCACAAGACTAAAGCATTACCTCACCTTCGAAGTCATGGTTTTTAGTCCTGTAATATTCAGACGGGGAGAGCATTTTGAGTGCATCCAAGTAGAGTTCCTCTTCTGCTATCGCAAATCATAGTCAGTCGCTGCAGGAGGCATTACTGCCCTTATAAAACGTCCTAATCTGTTTGTTGAACAAGTACTTATAAGCACAGTTGCATTTTCTCTCAATAAAAAGGAACAGATACAAGCATAGCCGGGCCCTCTTCATAGTGCTCTGTGTGAAACCTGTAAAGCACGTTACGTCTGCAGCCTGTTCACAATCGTGTGAATGTGTAGAAATCAGATATGAGCAGAAGTCCAGAGGAATTGCATATTAATCCAAAGGAGGTTACCTATTCAGCCATGTTTCCTTGACAACAGAGTGTGACATGTAAACTGTTTCCATGGCAATTATTCCTGAGTGCTATCAGCAGGAGATAATAATAGAAGGGAGACAGAAATGTGTGATCAGGCAGTACCGTTAAAGGAACATACGTGTTTTTGTAATATTCATTATCGGTCTTCGCTTTAGTTATTTTTTTTCTTTTGGGTCTCTGTTTTCTGGCCTCTGTCAAAGATTTCAAACAAGAACGTTCCATTGATTGTATTTATTTATTCCACCAGGCTCCAAGAGTTTGGCTCTCGGAAAGGCTTTGGCGTACCCATGACGACAGAGCCGCATTGTTTGCCAAGGCAGATATGTTGATGAAACTCTGTCATGATGATCTATGTAGCGTCTTCTGTACAGAGATGCCTTTAATATGTGCTTCTATCACAGTCAGCCCCGGAATATTCCTGCCTTGCACTCCCAAATATCAATTCAAATTCCAGACTGCAAAAAGTTAGAAAGCCTTGCACTTTGCTTAACTGAAGATTCTTGCTTGGCTAACATGGTTGATGTAAGCATATATATGGCAACAAAAAAAAAAAAAAGTTTTCCTTCACATTCTCTTCGCTCGATACACTCCGTAAATGAGTTGGAACAACTGGCAATGTAAATGTAAAATAAGAATGTGGATTTGGTGCCAGAAATGAACACAGAGTAGAGGAGTGAGTACCGTGGAGTTGGGCTCACACCCATGACGCTCTGTGAGTAGAAATGAA
>JAABNY020000040.1:6459411-6472194 GCA_015164015.2 Brevimyrus niger | reverse complement strand
TTGCTTCCGGGATAGGCTCCGGACTCCCCGCGACCCAGTAGGATAAGCGGTTTGGAAAATGGATGGATGGATGGATGTTCAAGTTCTAAATTTCACTTTGATAAGGTGTTCATTTGAATTTCTTTAAGTAAACAAGGAAAATCTAAATTCTCAAATCTCAATCTGTAAAATGGTATTTTTGTGGATAAGTAACAGTCATTAACTTCACTTAGTCCCCATTATCTACCAAAATGACCCTGTTGTTCATGTCAAAGACATTTTTTTTTTTCTATTATGAAAAATGCTGGTTATGTGCATATCAGATATCGCATGAGAGAACTTTTTGTTAGCCGATTTGTAAATAAACTATCTGTGGCTAATTTTTAGTATTATTATGGACTTTGGGAAGTTGGTCACATTTTATCTGGTTTTATACTCCATTAACTCCTTTTTTATGTATAGTTTTGCCACGTAAACATTGAGGTAGCTATACCCTCCTGCTACAGTAATGTAAAGAATAATGAGTATCATGACGCCAAGTCATTACGATATACTGAATGGATAGTATTTAGTCAGCCAAAAGAACAATGTATTCAGTAACAAAATATTGTGACCATACTTCAGTAGTTCAAAGGATCTGTTTGGAGCATTGACTAATTAGCTGAAAAGACTTAATAAAAAAGCAAAACCTACACTAATGCAAAAATATCACATGAGGATCTGACCTGAGCCCTTTAATATAAACCAGCTGAAAGGGAACGTTCTACCTTGTGAAACGTCGGATCGGATTATAAACTATCGCGCCAATGTGCTGGTCCGTGTGTTTTGAAGTATGTGTCCTTCTGCAAGACCGTCCACCAGTTCAGAACGAGTGGAGCTGCTGCGTGGGATGTTGGATGAAATGGGAGTGCGGGGGAAGAGGCGCACCATCTGGGATGGTTCACAGGGCGGAAAGTGGAGATACATCGAGGACAGAGGCAGGCAAGTGTAGAGGCATCATGAGTAACACAAGTCTGTCTTAGAACCGCAGAAATCTACTCAGACACTCGGAGGGTGGGAAGCGACTCATAATCAGGATTTTTTTGCTCACAGTACAGCTGATATTAAAATAGGAAAATGGCGTTTTGTGTAACCGTTTGATAAACATCAAAAGATCCTTACGTTATTTCGAATTGAAACGATATGACGTTACACAAACATTGAGCAAATATGAGAGATTAATGATCATGTGTTATTTTTATATGATATATAATACCTGAATGCTAATATTAATATTTTACTGCCTTATATTAATGATGAAAAAACACAATCTTCCTATCAGTGGGAAACGTATTTTAAAGTTATGCCCCTCTAGTCCAAAAAATTTTTGTTGTTTGAATCAGTCTGGTGTTAAACAATCAAATACACTCAGTGACCAGTATATTGAGGTTATCTGGTTCCTACTGTGAGCAGCCTGCAGCTTTGGACGGTGAATCGTGTGGCTGCATCTGAATACACAGAGCGCTCCAGCAAGCTCAAGAGGTTAAGTTACTGTTCGACCAAGCATTAGATTGGCTAAAACGCCCGATCTAAGCGATTTTGAAGGTGGTGTGATTTTCGTTGCCGTACATGACGGCTCCAGCATCCGAGAGAGAGCCACCCTCCGTCGATATTCAAACACCAGTGTCTAGAGTTTACAGACAATGGGATGACGCACGAAAAAAAAAATAATAAAAAATGCAGTCAATGACATTTCTGGCACCACAAGTGCCAAAATAGCAGTTCGGAACGAAAGTGGTGCGAACAGTAGGAGAGCTTCTCTGAATGCACATCTCATCTAGCCTTGAAGCAGTTCTCAAGGCAAGAATGGGTCGCTAGCTACCTGTATCCAATAAAGTCGACACAGAGTGTATATTTAAATAATTGAACAGTTGACACTCATATATTTATCACACTTATAGTTTTCAACATAAACAGGGCTGTGTACTTTCAATAGTTAAAGGCCTATATTTTACATTTTTCAGTATAAAAATAATAATATTAATACCTCAAGAATTTATTAACCAGAGTGGGGAAATTCTCTTTATGCCTCCCCCAACTTGCTTCCTGTAGGTCAAAGCAAGTCGGCTGGGAAGGCCAGCCACCCACAGCAGCGCCCAGGGAGCTGGGGGGGGGGGGGGGGTTAAGGGCCACACACTGCCCCTCTATCAAAGACGTCTAGATAATGTCAATCAACTGTTGAGATTACTTAGGTCATAGAAGTGGATTACTCGAAAGTCAAAGTCATACCATCATTACATAAAAGTCTGGTGTAATTTTCTACAATGTTTTTTTTTTCTCTAAATAGTACCATGTTGGTGCAAACCCTACCCTAATTATTCTAATGTCTTTTTTATCACACACTCACCACAAGTGTATTTCAAGGGATTCTCCATTAATTTCTATGGGCAAAACCCTAATTCCACCCCCTACCCAGTCCTACCCTTAACCATAAGAAACCAGACAAAGCACAATGTTCTCAGCATTTTCAGATTGCAGTTTGTGATTGCAGTCACAGATTTTTTTTTCTAAAATTCAGCTTCCCCTTTAGCACAGTGTGTAAATAACTGGTTTTTATACACAATATATTTACCCAAAATGCCTTTAACAAGAATGATGAAGTTTAGAAGTGGATAATGCCGTCATCCATATTACACAAGCTGGTTTCTTGTTTTTCTTGGAATGATGTAGGTGTCAGGGTTAAATGGAGAACACAGAGTCGGAGTTTGCTAAATGTCTTTGAGTGGCACGTGCACAGCATCCAGCTTTCTGATTTAGCATGAGAAAAAATGTCTGACTTTAATAGACAATCACAGTAGGTTCAGAAGTAGCTTCACGCATCCATGGGTCTTTTCTCCCATCGAGCACTTAAGTCAAAAAAGCACTTGAAATGTTTTGTGCTTTTGAGTTATAACTGCCTGGGAGAACAGAGCCCTCAGCTAGCTACCACGTGTAACTGTGTTATTGAGAACAGTATTTCTTTTCATCAGTGTCGGTCACGTGTGAATTATCTCGAATGACTCATTCTTTGGTCCTTAATAAATCAAAGGTAATCTCAACTGAATATAGTTTTCAGCTGGCGGAAAGAACCTGGGCGGCCATTTTGACGCTGTCACTAAATCTGAGGTAATTTAAGGTAAGATTCAATGGAAGCGGACGAAGAACATCTGGCATAAAATTTCGAAGCACATTCTGAGTCTGTCTATAATCATTGCAGTTTTTATTCATGGATTCATGGATTCATGGAAACAAAAGAGCATCCTGCAATGTGCTAGTGCTGGGTCTTAAAGGAGGTAACCCTGCCAAAAGAAAGCCCTCTAACCTTCGCCATATGAAATCCGCACGGCTGCAGGAAGAGGAAGCCATTTGAATTAGCTGGCGAACGGCTGTAACGTTGTAACTTTCGCTGAGCGTGCATAATATGTGAGAGTGGGAGTGGCAAGAAAAACTGCGGTATAGAACTCTGCCTTTGTGCTACTCCGAGCTTTTGCGGCAGGGCCAGACAGCCTGAAAAGTGCACCTAATGACTGACGCTCAGTGGAAGCCAAAACAGTAAAATACTTACCTGACTAACCAGCCACGGGGACGAATTAATCAATAAGAGAAGAACATGGCCTTGCTTTTTGTGCATATTCTATATTAAATAAAGATTTTTTTTGCAACTGCTGGTTTTTGAAATTAAAGGAAATATATACACTGTGAGATGTTGATAAGCGTAGTAAGCAAAAATTGCGTGGGGGACTAGATTCCTCTGTGCAATATCAATGTAAGCATATATAGCAAGAGTTTCACCTTTTGTTAACAATAAATTCATTATTACAAAGACAGGACACTATCAGTTTAATTTGTCTTCCGATATTTATTATATTTATTTATTACATACTGAGGAAAATCAATCTGTGGTTTAAAATTACAACGATGGCATAAAATATAACGAAATCCCGTTATGCGATCGGAGGAGTGTCCAGCTCGAGCGCCCAAAGCAGTGTATACTCAGGGTTGTGTGCCATTCCTCTTCATCATTTAGTTTTGTGGTTATGGCATACTTCTCTATTTTGATATGGGCAAAGATATGGAGATACAGTATAGGTGATATTTTATTTTAAGGAATGAATAACATTTTGCATAGTTCACTTTAATTAAGAAGTATAATGAGTTGTAGAAATATTTCAACGCGGATTGTGGAGGTCAAATCTTTGTCCGGGGCCTGATGGGGGGTGGGGAAAAGAGGGGGGGGGGAGTCCAATAAAATTTGCTGGGGGAGTTCACGGATAATAAAATTTGCCGGGTGGATTGCTGAGGATCGATCGCGTGGTCCGGATTAAATTGTGTTTCGGTTCGGTCCACCAGTTGAGTATCCCTGATATAGTCGCTAGGTTTTCCCTTACGTGAGTGAAACTACACAGATCAGTTTAGGGGTGGATGGTGAGGGTGGATGGTATATTCCCAAAGAGGGGGGGGGGTTTGTAATTTTTTTTTTCCCGTGGGTTATTTTCAAGCTAATGGGGTTCCTCTGCTAACCATTTTTGTAGGTTACATGAGGGAAAACACGATCCTTGCAAACAGACGCATTTTAGTGGCATTTTTGGCTGCAATTCCATGATGGCAATGTTGTTGAGCAAGAAAAAAAAAAAAAAAACGTGACGTATTGCTTTATTGACCAGTTACGTCAATCAAAGGAAACTTCATGAATAGCAGATGGATTACTGAGAATGGTCACGAGCGAAGGGGGCTGTAAAAACGCACACCGCCTGATCATTTCAATTAATGCATGACGAGAACAGAGACTCATTGTAATTCTGCGTTCAAAACATTTACAGCACTATGAAGGCTAATGAAGTTTTAAGGAGACCTATGCTTCTTTGGAAACTGTGTTTCGCAGGACTTGCATTTTAGTTTAGTAATAAGGATAATAACGGTAATGAATAATGTTAATGCTTCCCATGCATTTTGAGAGGAGGTTGACTGTAGCAACTGTAACTCTGCCAAACAGGAGGACTGTAGTGCTTTTCACTGGTGTCTTTCCATGATATCATGCGTCAATGATTTGTCAGTAACTTCAAGCCTTTCTGGAGTATTGTCTGTAAATCTGTTCATTTGACAGGATACGTTTGTTTAGAGATCCGACACTGAAAAATATGAAGACATGCAGAAGAAAAAATAGTTCAATATAATATTGTTGTTTGATCATGGATGTAAATTATAATAATGGAGGTGGGGGTTGTAACCAGCCCATACTGCCCCAAAATAATCATATTGTCATGATGAATGGGTGGGGGCCTTCAACTATGTGTTAGTCATTTGTTTACAATGTGACAGTTTTGCCCGGAACGTTTCGTATTAGTTTTACATTTAAAACACTCCTAACTTGTTTTTTCTTTGTGATCCATTTCCTGCTCGTGTGCTTTGTCGCGCAACCGTTGGAAGTCGCTTACATTGTATATGGAAACAAGGCTCCACAATTAGCATCATGCCTATTCTCCACGTAATTATCTTAGATGACGGACAGGAGAAGCATGGCTGACAGAGTACGGTAGAACGGAGACAGACCTCCAGCCTCTCTTCGCGTCATTTCATGAAAAAGAAATCTCCCCCGGGAGATATCTGCTCGTTCTGCAGCCAACACATTAATAATCATTCTCAGACAACCCAGACGCCGATGACCAAGCGCACGGAGATGCTACAGGAAGAACAGACCCTTTACTTGGCCACACCTATACCTTCTCTGAGCGTGTCTGACATTATCCAGTAGTTTCCTCTCTCTCCCCCTTTACTCCCACATTCTCTCCTTCCAGGCAGCAAGTCTCTGCGTAGGAGTCCAGCAACACCATGTGTCACACTCACATACACAGTGAAGTTGTTTTTTGTTCAAGAAAAAGAAAAACACCAGTGACTATGATTCAGAGCACTGGTTGCTGTTCAAGACAAAATAATTATGTGTGGGACCCATTATAGCACAGCTTGAAGGAAATAAATGCTTTCTATAACTTACAAATGACCAGCTGAATTTACCACCGCAGTCCTTGTATGATTCCGCCCTCACAGAGTAGCACAGCTGTTTCTCGCCATGCCGTCAGCTTGTTTCGTAACCAAGGTAACCTGCAAAAGGTCAAATTCCGATTAAAGCACATGGTAAAAGGTCACTATGATATGGTCATCTTGAGAGAAGCGTTAAGTTAGAAGTTGGAAACAATGTTGTGCATTTTTGTAGAGGCTCTAAAAACTGCAAGTGTTTTTTACTAACATGCATAGAATTTAAAGGCTTAAGTGATGTATTTTTACTGTGTATTAGCAACAGGTAAAGGAGACATGACTGCCCATAGAACCTGGGCATTTTATGCAGGAGATAGTCAAATCTGTAGCAGGAAAGGTAGGTAAATTGCAAAACCTGAGCACAGTGAAGGAGCTGAACCAAGGGAAGTAGTTTTAAATGAAGAGGGCATTGAAAATGCAATCAAGATGGCGTAGGGAGTGAAATTACACCAAGGGGAGTCTGTCAGAAAATGATCCAGCATTAACAGTGCAGTGAGAAAAGGAAAATGGCAGATTGCTGTGGAGGTATTGTGTTCCCTCTTTGAAATTTAAACGTCTTTCAGTAGACACAGTGCATTCCCCTTCCTTTTATTTCTGGCAGATGTTTACCACTGAGTGTGTCCAGCACGTTGTTAAGAATTCCAACATATTTGCCTTGAAAAAGAAGATTAATCGCGTTTACGCTGTGGAACATTTATACAAGGTCACTTATACATTCCCATTTTAGGACAACCTGTAACTCTCTCGCACTAGCAGCTAGATGATAAAGAAGAGAAAATATGGCAAAATTACTGGCGCCAATACAACAGAAGGACGGGAACAAATCAAGCCTGAATTCCAACTCACACTATAAACAGGTAACTCAAACCTAGAAGTGTTCATGTTCACGTCACCACTCAGATGTTTCTCACTAACAAATGAGCAGCACCGCAATAAATGCACAGCCCTATGCAATTGAACAAACGATCCCTTTTGAGAGTTTCCCAGGGACTGTTGCAGAATGTTCCCAAAAAGACCGACAAATCGTTTGACCATTTCTGTAAGACAGTGTCAGATGCTGATCTTGCAGCCGGCAACCATGTTGTGCTGGAACTGATCATACCCTACCACTGCAAGCTGTACTGTTGCAAACGCTTCATGGGTGTTTGTCTTGATGTTGCAATGAGGGGGATTCGCTGCCTGGGAAAAAAAGTTAGATAGATTACAAATAAACTATGGGGATGTTCACTGAGCTGAAAACGAGAGAGATGGGGCTTGAAAAACCAGCTACCCTTCAAGGAATTCATCTTCCTTCAAATGAGACAATTGTGTAGCTCCATTTCGAGATACGTTTCTCGAAATTTCCTTCCACAAACACTGGCCAATTATAGAAGAAGGAAATGAAGGATTTCTCATGGCGATCCTCTGTCACGGCATAGAAGTCAACGGTGCTTGGTTCAACTTAAGATTGGGATACTTTTCTTTTAAATTGCCACTTTGTTAGGATTTTACCAGATTTTTCAGTGCAATTCAATAAAAAATACTATCATCGTAAAACCAACCCCGCTTACCAAAATGAGCATGGTCAATACCTGTTGCTAAGCTTTGTAACAATGGATGGTTCCTTTGTTGGGAAGTAGATAAGGCATTCTGCATGAATGGAATAAGAAAGCAAACGAATTGCAGTGGCTACACTCCCACTAGCAAAATCCTCGCATCCTATCCACAGAGTTAGCACTAAGCAAAAACAGTAATCCTATGTGATGGAATCTTTTACTATATTTTTTTCAAATAGCGAGGAAAAATAAAATGAGGAATAAGTATTTTTTTAAGGACACCCAACTTTATTTTTTCAAAACATTAATTGCAGTTCTAAATATGATTCAAATTAAAATGTATACAGTATGCATTGTTTTATTTTAAGTAATTAACTAAAATTAACTCAAATTAATTCATTGTCATTAAATTGTATTCCCATCCAAAATGATATCAGAACGCTTCTTATAGGTTTGTAGGACATACCAGTTTTTGTGTAAGCTTGCTTATCAGTTTACTTTGATGAAAGTTGTTATCGAAATCTAATTAGTCCTAATTCAAGAAGTTTAGAAACTACCATTTTTAGTCACATGAAACAAATTTTGCTTATGGAAAGATTGGTGAACATTTGAAACAAACTTTTAGAAGAACCAGAATGAGTTTAAGAACATGAGTAATCAATGCTATGTGATTAATCAAAGTAATATTAATCACTGCTACATTTTGAAGCTAAATGGAAAACTTCTAAGAAAAAATCTTTTATAAAGTTTGTATAAAATTTCAAGCATGATGATATTTTTTACCATTATAGATGTCTTTGATCTAAGGTATTTGGGGAATTATATTGTAGCAACATTTAGATATTTAATGATCATGTTTGATGTCACTCAAAGCCTGTAGCTTAATTCTCTTGATTTGTTTTTTTTTAAATCACATACAGTGATCACACGCAGAAACCAATTTTGAGATACAGTATGGAATCACAATTACTTAATCATTATTTTTAAACAAAATTAGGCAAATATCATAAAAGATAACATTTGCACCAAATATAATTATCAACATGTCATTGTGAAAGTGGGGGCAAGGCAGGAGAGGGAGGTAGATGACGCCATTTAGTGTGTTGCTTACTTCTACCTTTCCTGTATTTTCTGGGATATGTGTGGAGATGTGTGGTGTGTATCGTGTTACAGTATGATCTGTTTTACGCCCTTGACAACCGGAGAAATGTCACAACCCATAAGACGCTGCAAGCCAGTTCAACTGTCATGAAAATACCTGCGATCTCCTGTCCTCACCCTGTTTTCTAGGATTTATTTTCAGCCCCTGATGAAACTGCAATTTACTTAGCATGTTTATTTAGCATTTGCTAATGACCCTGCCCCTAGCTATCCCCGTCTCCCCAAACAAGGATACGTCACCCAAATAAGGATATGTCACCCAAATAAGGATACGTCACCCAAATAAGGGTTTTTCCCAGCCCTGTGTACATGTTTCCCCGCTACATACCTCATTATCAGTAGCCAAAACACAGTGCGCCGCTTGACTGATGCCACTTGCCCCCTTTTAACCTTCCTGTAGACGAGTTCACCTCCCTCGTCACCTCCTGTTATGGCAAAGCCAGCAGGATAAGCTGTGTGCTGCGGCCTGTAGCCCACGAGCAAGGCGGATTACATATTTATTTGGGGAATCCGGTTCTGAGCTGCCATCTGTCATTTATATCTAGGCAACGAGCATTTGCAAGAGTAGAATATCGCGGCGCGAAATGTGACGGCCGTGCTTCTTTTAAATTAAGAGACAGAAACACATCATAGGCAAGATCAAAAGGGGTCATAATGGAGGGTGAGTTAGATACTGGCCCTTGTAGCCCAACCTGTCCAGTGATCATTGGTTTTGGTGAGATTACTTGTAATATAATAATATATTTCAGTTAGGTTTCTACATCCTAGTTTCACATTTTCAGTGCTGACATTAGAGCCAGTCCTGTATAGCTTGTTGCTTCTTCAGCGTCATCACAGGTAATCAGGCCATTAACTTCCCCTGTGGTATTAAGAGGAGCCAGCTGGCATGCAAAGGCGACACGCCGCCTGGAAAAAAAAATGCAATTGTCCTTAATTGCAATGCAAGGTAGCATTTGCAGCAATGAGAAATATGCAACATTATCGGCTGAAGGAGGGCAGCACTTGCGTTTACGTTAGCTGCTCTGCCTGAGGCGTGTACTGCAATGGTTCTTAATCCTCTGCACAACATCACCTCACACGCGGTAATGATTGCTATCCATATGAAAGCATCGTGAGACCATAATGAAAATGATTAACAAGTACCTTATACAGCAAGTTGACGACAAAATTAAAAGAGGTTATGAAATTAATTAACAACAGGCTATACTGGATAGTTCTGTTAATCCTTACAATAATTCTGTACTTCGCTGTAATAATGATGTTAAAATAACAAAAATAAATACAAATTTGTCTACTTGGCCCAGCAAAGCTTTAAATATAAATAGTAATAGGAGGAAAAGGTCTTTAATACATTTTGTATTGGTAACAAAGTGCATATAGAACATAGGTAAGCAATGATTGTGCAAGAGGCTATGTTTTCCATTAAAATCAGTTGAGGAGCTAATTAATAGAACATCTAATCAGTTCATACCGATGTTTCCCATTTCTGAGCTAACAGCCATACAGTATGTTACCCAAAAGTAGCGGATAGCAAATATCTTATATTGGACATTAAAAATCTTTCTTGAATTTTTCTACATTTGTAATACATTTGAAATAAACCGTATCCATGTGTTACGACAGACAGTGGAGACTTCCTTCCACGCAGCGCTAATGTTTGTTCCTTACATACATTGTCTATTGGGGATGTTCAGCAGTGTGGCGCTCGAGCAGCAAAAAAGGCTGGAGTGTGTATGAATTTCACCACAGTCCCAAGAAAGTCTGAGAACTTCTTGTAAATGTCAAACGTATTTCTCTGCGCAGGCTAAGAAAATGCCGGATAGCGTCAGCTAATGGTAAAACCTGCTGCCTTCAGCATCCTTTCGAATCCATTTTAAAGGCATGGTCCATTTGGACGTGCAGCTCTGGTTTATTTGTTTTTTGGTCACCATGAGGATGTTCTTCATCCATGGATGTCACTCCCGGGCAAGGGAGTCTTCGGAGACTGGCGGCCGTCTCTCTACATTGCAGTGTCAGGCCCATGGAAAAGCAGCTGTGGACGGTCATATTATCACTTCTAAGCTTTGTCAAGTCATTTGAGATATAGGTGGTACTGGATAAGACTCATTATCTGCCTTTCTTTTTCACATTATAATGCAAAGCCCTGGATCCCCTTGACGTCCATGTGGTGTCTTAAAATAAATCGGAAAGCTATGATTCAGAAATTGGATTAAGGAGGGAACATCTAAAGAGATATCCATAGTCCCTTTTCGGTGACCAACGTGACGCCAGCGATCTTATCAGCTGCTCTTACTCCCAGGAGACAAATAAAACCATTCTGGGGGCGATGCGCATTGTGGGCTGATAAGTAATCTTCACTTAGGAGCAATGTTTAAAATAACTTGTGCCGCATTATCACACGTTGCTCATGTAGAAAGAGTGTGAAACAAAGTTAAACGGAAACAAATATTTTGGTTCATCGAAAAGCCAGTAAATGAGCTTCAATATTTTGAAATATCAAGGATTTTCGGTAACACTTTCTGTTAATGCCATGATCATAGGAATCTATGAATGCATTCATAACACATTATAATGCATTCATATAGAATTATGAGCATGGGTATAAATTTTTATGAAAAGGCATCACACATTATAGCCATGTTTATTATGCGGCATAAATGATTTATGAAGCTCTCATCTATAATGTACTACAGATACCTTCTTAATGCAGTACAAGCATCCTTAATTCTTATACCTGTCATTATAATGCATTATGAAGGCATCTATAGTTATTATAGATAAGAGCTTCATTGAAGCTTATGACGTATTACAATCAAGACTACAATGTCTTATGCCTGGCAACAGAAGATGCTGGAATGTTTTATTAATTCTTATACCAACCATTATAATGCATTACGAGTTCTATACAGTGTACATTGCCAGAGGGTTTTTTAAAAGCTTGTGGTATGTATGATTAAAACATCACAGCAGCATACACTGTTCTATGTAGGATGATTTTTTTCCCTCTTTCATTCAACCCTCTGATGGGGTTTTGCTAGTATTTAACTCTCTCTCTCTCTCTCTCTTGCACACTCTTTCTCACTCCCTCGCTTGTTCTGCCTGTGTCTTGGCTCACATGACGTTCTTATGTTACTCAGTAATATTTTGCATATGGCTCCTCGACGTGGATCCAAACTCAGGACTGAATGGAGTTTTTGTCCGCCGGAGCCACACCGCCCCCCCCCAACCAGCACCGTGCGCCTGAGACACTCCCATGATTCCCTCCACAGCTGCTGCCATATATCATTTCACAAATAATCAAGAAATAGGCGATGGTTTCAAAGGCGGTCCAGAAAAGGCGCGTCTCAGGATGCCGCCCCGCCTTATGGCCTTTGGCGTCCACTTTGTGGGTATATTTGTTTCTGATTTACTTCTATGTAAGTTTAATGCATTTTACACATCTCTGTTTGCACAAGCTATGGAAATTGTGAGGAGAAACACATGTAAAATTTCAATAGATTCTTAATTTGAAAAACATGGCGAGCGCAATTTCGGAATTAAAACGATATACAAATGTAAGTGGTTAATGCTGTGCGTAATATTTTAACTATGCAATTGTGAGCAGACAATGCTGTATATCTGCCCTGTACACAGACATAGATAAAATAATACAATGGTTTGGTAATGATACATGTAATGAATTTGACTAATATACATCAATCAGACGCATGTTTATAAGCGATAGAATACCGCCCACCATGAATAAGACTCTACAGCCTAGCATTGTTGGAAAGTACTGCATCAGTAAGGAGACCATGGGGGGAGGCAGATGGTGACTCAAAGAAACATGCTATAATATGCTTGTTAGATACCTCAACTTGTTATCTTAGGTACTCACACCCAGTGCTTAGGGAAATCAATGAAACGGAATGAAGTCATTTCAGCAGCAATTTGTTCATCAGCAAATGAACTTATCCATCCATCCATCCATTTTCCAAACTGCTTATCCTACTGGGTCGCGGGGGGTCCGGAGCCTATCCAGGAAGCAACGGGCACGAGGCAGGGAACAACCCTGGAC